>CATIWM010213542.1:0-31310 GCA_949671775.1 Mallotus repandus | reverse complement strand
CAAGATTGATTTGAAAAGTGGGTATCATCAAATTCGCATGAAAGAGGGTGATGAGTGGAAAACTGCATTTAAAACAAAATATGGTTTATATGAGTGGTTAGTCATGCCTTTTGGTTTAACTAATGCACCTAGCACTTTTATGAGATTAATGAACCATGTATTGCGTGCTTTCATTGGAAAAATTTATGGTTGTTTATTTTGATGATATACTTATTTATAGTAAATCTTTGGAAGAACATATTGAACATGTGTGTTTGGTTTTGGAAGTGTTGCATAAGGAATACTTGTATGTTAACCTCAAAAAGTGTAGTTTTTGCACATATAAGCTTGTTTTCTTAGGCTTTGTTATTAGAGCGAAAGGAATAGAGGTGGATGAAGAGAAAGTCAAGGCAATTAAAGAATGGCCTACACCTAGAGGAGTTGGTTATGTGCAAAGTTTTCATGTTCTTACAAGTTTTTATAGGCGATTTGTAAGGGATTTTAGTACCATTGCTGCACTATTGACTAAAATCATCAAGAAAAACGTTGGTTTTAAGTGGGGAGAAGCACAAGAAAAATCATTTAATATGCTTAAGGATACGTTGACTTCTGCTCCTTTACTTGCTCTTCTTAACTTTTTTAAAACAGTTGAATATGATGCTTTAGGTTTAGGAATTGGGGTTGTTCTAACACAAGATGGATGACCAATTACTTATTTTATTGACAAGTTAAATGGTGCAAGCTTAAAGTACCTTACTTATGACAAGGAGATGTATGCTTTAGTTCGTGCTCTAGAGACTTGACAACATTATTTGTTGCCTAAAGAATTTGTTATATATACTGATCATGAATCCTTGAAGCACTTGAAAGGGCAAAATAAGCTTAACAAATGACATGCTAAGTGGAGTGAATTCATTGAGTCATTTCCTTATGTCATCAAATACAAGCAAGGTAAAAAGAATGTTGTTGCTGATGCACTTTCAAGAAGGTGCACTTTACTTGCTTCTTTAGATGCCAAATTGCTAGGATTTGAATACATTAAAGAGCTATATGAAAATGATAGTAATTTTGGTAGTATTTATCATGCATGTGAAAATATTGCTCTTGAAAATTTCTACAAGCTCGATGTTTACTTGTTTAAAGAGAAACAATTATGTGTTCCTAATTGTTCTATGCGTGAGTTGCTTGTTCGTGAAGCGTATGAGGGTGGTTTAATGGGACACTTTAGTGTAGCTAAGGCTTTGGATGTTTTACATAATCACTTTTATTAGCCTAATATGAAAAAGGATTTTGCTAGAATTTATGATAAGTGCATTGTTTATAAACAAGCTAAGTCTAAGTTAAAACCACACGGTTTGTATATGCCTCTACCTATGCCTAGTTCACCTTGGATTGATATTTCCAAGGATTTTGTGCTTGGGTTACCTAGGACTAGGCATGGACATGATTCAATATATGTTGTGGTAGATAAGTTTTAGAAAATGGCTCATTTTATAGCATGTAAAAAACTGATGATGCACAACATGTTATGGATTTTTTCTTTAAAGAGGTTGTTCGTTTGCATGGCATGCCTAGAACAATTGTAAGTGATAGAGATGCTAAATTTTTAAGCTACTTTTAGAAGACTTTATGGAGTAAATTGGGCACTAAACTTTTATTTTCCACTACATGTCATCCACAAACTGAGGGGCAAACTGAGGCAGTTAATAGAACTTCATCTCAATTACTTAGAACCATGGTTAGGCATAATTTGAAGTCATGGGAAGATTGCTTGCCACACATTGAATTTGCTTATAATCGTAGTGTGCATTCTTTTACTAATCACTATCCTTTTAAGATTGTTTATGGTTTTATTCCATTGAGTCCTTTAGATTTAATTGCTATACCTTTGAGTGAACAAGTAAACCTAGATGGAAAGAAGAAGGCGGAATTTGTGAAGGCATTGCATGAAAAGGTACAAGCAAATATTGAGCGAAAGAATGAGCAATATGCCAAACATGCAAACAATGGGTGTATAAATGTTGTATTTGAACTTGGAGATTGGGTTTGGGTACATTTGAGAAAAGAAAGATTTCCAACTAAAAGGAAATCTAAGTTGATGCCACGTGGAGATGGACCTTTTCAAGTGTTGGATTGCATTTAATGATAATGCATACAAGATCAACTTGCCCAGTGAGTATGATGTAAGTGCTAATTTTAATATTACTAATTTATCTCCTTTTTATTTTTATATAGGTGTTGATTCGAGGACGAATCATCTTGAGGAAGGAGGGAATGATGCAACTAAAGAATTAAGCAAGCCAATCAAGCTAAATGATCCTTTGCATTATGGGAGACCAATGACAAGAGCAAGGACCAAGAAGTTCAAATAAGTATTGACTTCATCTTTTCTTTATAATATGAAGAAAATGGTGGATTCAACCTCAAGTGCAAACATGGAGCCAAGTGATGAAGAATTCAAGCTAGTTAGCTAGATTTCATATTTTGAGTCTTAGTAGCATACTTTGGTATTTTGGCATAACTTTTGCTACAAGAGTTGGATTGAGGTGATTCAAAATGCTATTGAAAGATAAGACAAAGAGATACAATTTTTATAGAGAACATTTTTGCTGATTTGATCATCTTAATTTTGACACAACTGTGTCAAACATCTGACACAACCGTATTTGATTCTAATTCTGTCCAAACTCTGTCGCATGAATCAGACACAGCCGTGTCACCCTTTTGACACAGATGTGCCTGATTTCAATATTTTCAAGTATTAGAGTGACACAGTTGTGTCATTTTTTCGACACAACTCTGTCAGACGTTAGGTCAAAATTTCTTATTTTTTCTAGGTTTTCCTTTTTTATGTTTAGGAAGTTTATTTGTTTCCAACTTTGTTTCTTATTAGGTTTACATTATAAATAACCATCATAGGGCTGTAAACAAAAGATTATTTAGGTTGTTGAATTATAATTAATTAAGTGAGAATTTTCTTAACTTTGTTCTCTTGAAACTTTGCAAGTTTACTTGGATTGTTTCACTTCTACCTTTCACTACAATTGCTAGGTTAGATTAAACTTAGAGTTGTGTGATTGTTCATCTTTTAATAACTAGGTATTTTGCTTCAATTTAATAAGCAAGGGATCTAGTTCCATCAACACAACCTATCCTTGATGATCCTTGGGCTAATATTCAAAGTTAGATGTGCATTCTATCTTTATAATAGGTAGGGTTTGTATCAATCATCGACTGTTACACTCCATTCCTAATCACAATTTCACTCTCTCTGACTCCCTTAATGTTAAACCATAACATTAACTCTAAAACTCACCATTGCAGTCCAAGGACTTCTTGATTCTTCTAGATGTTACTGGAATGATATATGATAGTTGAATCTCTTGCATTAAATCTTTACTCTCTTTTGATGAAAGAGTTGATTCTGTGGTTGTCAACATATTGATCGAAATCGCAACTGTTAGATTAAAACCGCACCATGATGAGGGAAGCTTAGTGGAAATTATAGAGTCACTTGCTTGGAGATTGAAGAAATGTGAATTTGAGATGAAAAGAAGAGTTTTATGATTAGTAGCTGAGAATGTGAAGAACTGAAGGGAAATGGTATTGGAAGAAGGAAGAATTATTGGTTAAGGGCAGGAATCTTATGGCTTTTGCTTAGAGTTTAGTAGCTTTATGTTGTGGATTGCATCTTTCTCATATTTTGTATTCTTTTTGCAGTCATAGTATTGCTCATGGTAATTTATTATTGAATTAGCCAAAAACTCTCTTCTTTTCTTTAAATTATAATTGGTTTGTTTCTACGTAATTTTATTCATACAATAAGAGTGGGTAGTGCTGCATAATTCTTATGTAAGAGATGGCTCTTTTATGGTAGCTTTGTTAGGACGAGAAAGGGATTAGTTAGTTAGTTTTCAGCTTTTGGTACTTGCATTTTGCAATTTTCTTTTATTTTTTTTTATCTAAGATCATAATTAAGAGTTTTTATAGAGTTTTTTTTTGTTTAAAAGAATTAAAAAAAGGGATCACCAAATATAAATTCTCTTATTGGATTTGGACTAGTTGTTGTGTTTGTTATTAGTGCTATGAGGCCTTTACCTAATGTTGAGATGTTGGTTTTGCTTGAAATGTAGTGTGGTTTTAGGTTTGCTTAATTTTTTATACTTTATTACTTTTCTCTTTTTCAGGTCTCACTTATTAATCTTGAGTTAAAATGGGAAGTTATGTTCTTTGATGAACTAGTGACTTGCTTGCTTTCATTATTTGCTTGGAAGATTCTATAATGATCTCAGTTTAAGGTCATGTCTATTGGACTCCTCCATAAAGTTATCACTTGTTTTTTTTGGCAACTAATAAGAGCAAGACCTTTACTTTACTTATTTGTGTTAGCTACTCTTCTCTGAAGCATTTCGAAGAAAAAAAGGCAGCTTGGAAAAGCAAATAGCAGGATAGGATTTGCAACGCCATCACATGCATTTCTTAAGAGTTTAAAGTAGAAAAGAAATTATGGAGTGCAAAGAGTCGGCAAAAAGGAGATGTTGGAGCAAGTTAGCTAAAGGTATTAGAGAAGATAAAGTTGAGGTCGAAGAATTGAAAAGACAATATGAAAAAGTCAAGGACGAGGTTGAAAAAGGATTTTAAGTGGCTAGTAAGTGGAAATAAATGGCCAGAGAGTTGAGCTAGATAGCTGACATGGCAAGCTAAGGTGGATGGTGTAGTGATGACAAAGATGCCCCATAAGTGAATATACTACCATACATGCTTATTCTATTACATTTAATGCAATAAGACTAATGATTAATTTTTATAAAGAAACATTAGTAATATTTAATTTGGAGTACATCTGCAAGAATGCGTTTAAGAACATTTTCCTAAATTTAATCATTGATAAGACCCCAACTTCTTATTAGCACTACCACTATTAAGAAAGTTTAACCAGCAATAAATTTTAATATTGTTTAAAAAGGAGTAAATTTATATTTATTGTGAGATTTAAAAAAAGAAATGGAAGGTTTTTTTTTTAAAGGAAAGGGAAAGGAAAGGCAGGAAAAATTTATAGATTTTAGGGATAAAGCATTGTTAGTCCTATAAATTATATCATTTTTTCCATTAAGTTCTACAAGAATTGTTTTTACAATCAAGCTTTATAAGTTTTTTTAAAAGGCTTAGTCCTATCTATCAGTCAAAATAGTTTTTCATTAGTCAACCATTAAAATTAATTTTTTTTACATTTTAGTTCTAAAATTATCAAAAAATGTTATTTTAAATATTTTTAGTAAATAATATTTTTATTTTTCTTTATGATTTCTTCTGTTACTTAAATTTCATAATAACTATATAACTCATAAAAATAACTTTCAAAAAGACAAATAAAAATTATTTTTTTCTTAATTATTAGCTATATTGGCAATGATGAATAAAACTAATCAAATATTCTTAATTATTTTTAAATATATAATTTCAATTAATAGAGCATAAATGAATAAACATTTTCTATAAGGATAAAACTCATTTATTTTTGTTAATATCATAATTTGTGTTAAACTTCAAAAAAAATTAAACTCAATCAAATTTGAATTAGAAAATTTTTAAAAACATTTCCTTAAATTAGGCTATTTTATAATAAATATTTGAACAATAAAATAAGTTAACATATTTTTATTATAATTTTAATTGTCATAATAACATATAATTAATTTAAGATAAAATATAATAAATTTTCTATTTTATCTTAAATTAATTATAAATTATAATAACTAATAAGATTATTAATTAAAATATGTTATTTTTCAAATAGTTTTTCTTAAATAGCCTAATTTAAAGAAATATTTTTAAATTGTCTAATTGAGATACAATTTAGTTTAAAATTTATTTAAGATATAATATCAATTATAATATTGACAAAACTAATTGAGTTTATCCAAGTATATAAAATATTTATTCATTTAAGATATATTAATTAAAATTTATATTTAAAAATAATTAATTAATTTTATTTATCATTGTTAATAACATAATAATTTAAGAAAACTATTTTTTAATTTTAAATTTTCTTGAAATTATTTTAGTTAGTTATAGTTATTATAAAAGTTAAATAATAGAATAAGTCATAAATAAATAATATTATCTATATAAAATATCAAAAATCACATATTTTTATAGTTTTAGAACTGAAATGACATATTTTTGAGGGTTGACTAATAAAATATAAAATATAAAATTTTCTTGAAATTATTTTAGTTAGTTATAGTTATTATAAAAGTTAAATAATAGAATAAGTCATAAATAAATAATATTATCTATATAAAATATAAAAAATGACATATTTTTATAGTTTTAGAACTGAAATGACATATTTTTTAGGGTTGACATAGAACTGAAATGACATATAAAATATCAAAAATGACATATTTTTGAGGGTTGACTAATAGAAAATTGTTTTGATTAACAGATAGAACTAATGAAATTTTTTTTAAAAACTTATAGAACTTAAGTGTAAAAAAACTTTGTATAACACTTAATTGAAAAAATAATATAATTTGTAGAACTAACAATGTTGTTATCCCTAGATTTTATTATGTTTCTCAACTAAAAATTAATTTATAAAGATAAAAGAAGGGAATGTCAAAAAAAAAAAATTTAAGTTTTTAGTGTATTTAGAGGTTGACTTTTTTTACACCCCAATTTGGGGTGTAATTATTTTTACCTTGTGGAAGGGGAATAATGGGGGAATAATTTTCCTTTCAATTCACTTCCCTTAAAATTTGGTTTAATTACTATCTCATCCTTGAGGTTTAACCTATTATACTACAAGGTTCTTGTGTTTTCAATAATTAACTTAAACATTCATGAGATTTTAATCCGTTAAACAATTGCATTCCTATCGTTTAATAGCATCACACATACTCTGAGACTAGATGCAAATCATACACAATGGACCAAATGATATTCAGCAAAAACATGTAAATCAATAGGTGAATTCACTTTTTAATCTTTCTCATTATATTGAATGGAGGATTTTTGTTTCCAAGGTAAATGACTTTTTTTTCCTTCAAATTTACTTTCTATCCCTAGAATAAAATGAGAGTGGAAATATTATGTTTCACGAGTGTTAACATGGATAGATGATATGGAAGATGTCAGATTTTTTGTAGGCAAAAATAATGTCATGTAAGCATCTTTTGTTACACTTAACGTGATAAGAATAATGATGAATTGTTTAATTACTCTTTCAAATAGATAATTAAGAATTAAGCATTTAGGATTTTATTGTAAAAATACTATAATTTTTAGGACTGAAATTGTTGTTATCACTAATTCAGTAAAAAAAAGAATGAATTTGAAATTATATTATAAATTTAGGGATCAAATAGAACTTCTAATTTTTAAATTAGTCCATTTAACGGTAAATTAAATGGAAGGAATGTAGTACTTTAGTGGAGTAAGGCCTCAGAAATATTTAAGTTAATTATTAAAAACAGAAGGATCTAATAGTATATGAAGTCAAACATCAAGAATGTAATAATAATTAAAATGTAATAGTAATTAACTCTAAAATTTCTAATATCCAAATAATATAAAAACTAATTTCCCTTCCATTTTTTTCCCCTTCTTATTTTTAGGTGGAGATTTTTGCACTCCTCTTTTAGTTTTTTTGCATACCAAATTATATAGTTATCCTTTAGTTAAAATGTTTATTTTTTTATGAATTACAATTCCTAATCTACCCTTTTTTAATATTTTGCCCTAATTGGGACACTATAGTTATGTTAGGCTACAACATCATTTTATCTCTGTTCTTTTTTTTCTACACCATTCATATTTTTGAGCAAAAATCAGCCGTTATATGTACAGATTTAACATGCAAAATTATTGCTTTCTTATTGCCATCACTACTAAGAATAAAGATGCCAAATTCACATGAGGATTGAGAGGTTGATGAATGTTGGAATTTTAATGGTACAACTCTTGACAGTAATTACTATTGACATTGTCTTCTTTTTTTAATATTTTACTACAAGTTATATGCTTTTTTTTTTGTGCAAATGTTTGACAAAGCCAACTATGAATTTAATTAAACAAGTTATATGTCATATGAATATAGTTTGTCCATATTGTACTTCTCATTGGATATATATTGTTCATATTGTTCTTTTTGTTGGATTATCTTTTAAATTTTGTGGCTAATAAAAAACAATGTTTGTGTTTTAATGATATTGATGAGGTTGACCTTTTATGACTATTAATGCATTCAGTTTGTGCACTCTCTTCTTTTTATGTATTTACTTTTTCTTTAGTTATTTTGAGTTCAATACGCCTAAAACCAAACATTCGAACCAAGCTGACTATAGTAGGTTCTGTTTGTTTTGGTTTCATATGTTAAATAACCTCAGAACACCAAATTGAAACCCAATTGATTGGTGCTCTCCCTAGTGGAGCAGTGGCAGGGGGTGGTTTTTGTTACTGTCAACTATTTCTTGTTATGTACAATGACAATCTCTCTGTCAAGTTAATATTAACCTTCGTGGACACACACACACTTTTGCCTTTCTACATTTTTTGGTTATGTTAACTATTGCTTAACACATCAAAAATAAGAAGACTATCAGTTTAATTTTAGGCCTTACAACTATACATATCATATACTTTTTTATTTTTAATTATAATTTTTATACATAACAGAGCCACTGTAGAATCAAGATAAAAATATATACATATTTTGTTTAATATTTTTTTTTACAAATGTAGTTTATTACTTATATGTATGTATAATATTTTATTGTTACTTTTAATCTTGCAAATAATGCGGAAGAATTTATTGTCCAAAATCAAGAAATTCATGATCAAGAAGATGAGTTCATGATATTTAGTACGAAGATATACAATAATTGAGAAGAGCTACTTAATGCTATTCATTCTACTACTTTACAACAAGGGTACATGGCAGTCATAAGAAAATCCAAAGGAGAAAAATATGTTATTATGGGATGCGATAGAGGAGGTGCTTATAGACCCACCAAAGTTCCAACAAATCAAAGAAAAAAAAATCAGCATCTCGTCTTATAAATTGTCCTTTTGAGATATGGGGAAAAAAGAAAAAAGATGGAATGTGGAAATTTGAGATAAAAGATATATCGCACAATCATGAACCATTCAAAGATTTGTTTGGACATCCATATACTCGTCATTTTTCAAAAGAAGAAGTTGGTAAGATTAAAGAATTGACTGCAACTAGTGCACTTCCAAGACAAACATTGACCTCTCTTTGTGGAAGTAATTCTAAACTTGAAGCAACATTTAGAACTCTCTATAATATCAAAGCAAAAATTATAAAAGAAAGTCTAGTAGGTTGTTCAATGATTCAAGCTTTATTGGAGGAACTCGGTCAAGGTGGTTTTGAATATGATATAGAGTATAATCAAGATGGACATTAATACATTTGGTGTTTATACATCCTAAGTTCATGGTATTGACAAAAAATTATTCAAATATTTTTGTCATGGATTGTACTTACAAAACCAATAAATATAAGATGCCATTGCTTGATATTATTAGAATATCGAGTTTTAATACTTCATTTTTCTCGTGTTTTATCTTTTTAGAAAAAGAGGAAAAGAAAGATTATGTGTGGGCATTGACAAAATTTAGCAAGATATTGGGTCGTTTAATATGCTTGAAGTTTGGAATTTTTATAGTTGTACTATTTTTGGATGTTAGTCTATACTCTTTTTAAAGATATTACAAAAAAAATAGTCTTTTTTGTTAGAAATTTAATTAACATAATTTTTATATAATGAAGTATTGTTGAATTTTCAAAAAAAAAAAAACCATTCTTGAATTTTATATTAAATAAACATTTCATTTTTAGAGGTTCATGTGTGACAATCCATCAAGCTTGAAAATAACAGTGCATTCAAAGATGTAAGAGTTGATTTTGGCATTTATGTTTTTATCAAACTGTTTATGCCATAATTGAAATTTTTTGGCTAAAATATATTAAGGCTATTAAACTAATGGCCATTTGATTTAATCAAAATTCTGAAGCCCAAAAACAAGTGAAAAAGCCCAGTCCATAAAGACAGCTTGCAGAAGGTTCTTCATGAGCTGCTTGGGGAAGTGAATTACACGAATTTATTTCTCTAAAAATGGATGACTCTTGAATTGAAAAATTACTTGGAGAAGTAAACTAAGGTGAAGGTTACAAGAAGATTCTAGAATTATCTGTACATTGATGAAGAAGAAGATTCTAGATGAACATGCCTTGGAGAAAAAGATAAGCATGCGAGTTACGTGAATTTATTGCCAGAGAATAGAAGACTCTTGAACTACTGGAGAATTAATTGGAGAAGTAGCCTGCAAGCAAGATCATCTATAAAAGCAAAGAAGAAGAACACAGTCAGAGGATCTACAAAATCTACATCTACTACATCTACAACATCCACTACATCTATAAATTGAGAATTATTAGCCAATCATTTTTAGTTTACCAGCACTGTCTATTTTAGTTTTTGTACTAAGCTCTCAAATTAATACAATTTCTCTTTATTTGCTCAAATAGTCTCTTTATTTGCAAATTAATTTCCATCTTTGAAATCCAAACAAATTGTGGTAAAGGAGCTTAGGAATCCACAAACGTCTGAAAGAAGTCAGGTCATTTTTTAGGACTCGCTACTCTGGCACCCTCGTAATTTCTCTAAAATCAAAAATAGCCAACATAAAGAAATGTCTGGAACATTTTTTTTTTGTTTTTTCTACATAGACATGATCTAAGAATTAGAAAAATAAGAGCATCAATAATTGCGACCAATAATGTAATCCACCGTTGCAAAATGCTAGTTAGAATTCTAGCAAAGCTTGATTCCATTTTGAAGTGAGACTTTGCATTAAACAGTAAATTATAAAATCTTTGCAAACACAACTAGTTAGTCAATTATAAAATCTTAAACAGTAAATAGTGAATTTGGAAGAGAAGTTAAAAAAGGGTAATTTAGAAATTGTAATTAATGAAAGAATAAACATTTTAACTAAAAGATAATTATGTAATTTGCTATGCAAAAAAACTAAAAGAGGAGTGTAGAAATCAACTAGTGGAGTGCAAAAATCTTCACCCCTTATTTTTTCCCCAATCCAATCATAGAGTTAATGAAAGTTCAAGGTAAAGATAATAGTTGCTATTAAGGAATTTAACATATGTGAACATAAGAAATGGTGCCACTTCTAGTAAAGGTATCACGAGTTATCTTTGTAAATATTTATAAATTCCAAGGTGTAGTACAAGGTCTTATTAGTGCTAAATTATTATGTGACCAATTCTAATGTCAAAACTCTTGATTTAAAGTATCACAACTACTAATTTTACTAAAATTTTGAAACGTTTACACCAATTAGATGTCTCAATCAAAAAATACCTTATATTTTGTATGAAAGTAAACTACACGCTAAGCAGGAGATTGTTAAATTAATTGAGGAAGTATAATTTTTTTTAAATCTTTTTGAACTAAGATTGAAAAATAAAGTTGTGAAGAACAAAAGAGAAATTTCAATTCCATAGAATGCGTTTTAAAGGATTTCAAAAAAATTCATGAGAAATTTGAGGTATTTATTCAAGCATTTGACAGAAAATTGAACAGCAAACTATTCAAACATTTGATTATTGATGAGGCAACTTTAAAAACCGTTTGGTTTTCTACTAAATTTGAATTGAAGACTATTAAGGCATCTGATTATTTAATAAGACATCTTAATATGAGATGTATTTCTAACAATCTTAACATCCTATAAAAAGGTCATTGTAGTAATTTCAAATTGAAGAGCTATCCTTTGATAAAAAAATTATGTACAATAAAGATAGGTACATTGAAATTTATTCTTTTTGTAGTATCATGTCAATTGCCAGCCTATAGTAGCTTTAAGTGCTCCCCGTGAGTTTTGAGTGCTCTATGTGAGTTCATGTGCAATGCTCTTTGTGAGCTAAAAGTGTTATCAATATAGAGCTGATTCTAATCTCACCCCAACACCAAAATCCACCCATATTGATGTTTTCACCCACATCTCTTCCTTCTTTAATGGCTTCATCGAGTATAGCTATCCAGTTACTCAGTGCAAGCAGCCAGGAAAATGAAGAACTCATATGCTATTTGGACATATTGTTTTTTGAAGAACCACCGCCTGAAAAGCTTAGAAACCGCCATGTGAAAGTTCTCAAATCCAGAAAATACATGGTAAACATCTTTACTAAGTATCTTCCTGCAAGGTTGGAGCTTTACCACCAACTTTCAAGTCCAAGTTCAGGTTGGGAGATTTAGCACAGAGATTCAAATTAAAGCTCAAGTTTGAAGCTTTACCATGGATGTGCAAGTGCAAGATCTGGGACCTGAAATCACAGAGTTTCTCAGTGTTTTCCCACTGCAAGCAAATTTCAGATTCGTAGAGATAGCCAAAATGCACGCTGATCAGCTAACGAGCCAAAACCCAACTTCCCTCCCCCAGAGACTTGTAAAGCTTTCTCTGAAATCCTACAGCTTGGAGGCGCGTAGTCCTCAACTTCCCAGTGCTGAGAGTGAACCAACTCACTCTCTGGGAGTGATGACTTTGCGCAAGGACAAAAGAAGCCACTGTGAGGCAGCAAAGCATGCCTCTGCAGCCGCTTTTTTCAGAAGTGCTGATACCTGTGGGAGCATCTATCAACTAAACTCCTGAGGTAGAGAGGCTACAGACCTCAGTAGACCTCAAGGTAAGAGGGAAAAAAAATTTAGAGTCCATCTCACCAAGTCAAGCATGGAGAAGGCAATGGAATCCTTACTGGGAGCAAACCCCTGGACAAAGTCAAAGAGGCTAAGCCCAATCTCAGGAAAGTAAGGAAGTTCAAAATGAAGAATTTGGCTAGAACCAATCCAAGAATGGTTAGCAATGAAGAGCCCGAAGGCCCTACAACCAACCAGGCAGCTGCCATATCCCCCCTTCCTGCTCAAGATCCTCAGAGAACCGATTGAGCCGAGGTTGGCTCCTAGAGTCACAAGTGTTACTTTTAAATGTTTGATTTTTAGCAACTTAGGTGACTCCTTTTTGGACACTTTTTGCTGTTGCTTCTGTTAGTTTTGAGCCTTGAAGGCTTCAATTATTTGTTTGAATTTTTAGGATAGCCTGTTGGCTCCAATAGTGGTTGCTAATTTGAGTAGCCCCTCTCAAGGCTGACTTATTTTCATCCTTACGATTTTGTTCTTGGCTCTACCTTAAGTAGAGCATCTGTATTCCCCTTTCTAGGGTGCTTCTTGGTTTCAATGAAATCAACATTTCAAAAATAAAAAAATGTCAATTGCCAGCCTCAAACCACAAACTTCAACCCACTGTTTTGGCAGATTTTAGGCAAAATACTCCGACGGTTATCAACTCCAGCTTGAATTAATATCATCATTCATTTGCAGTTCATTTTCCACTCCAAGTACTTCTCCACGTTGTCCAGTCCACACAACTCTTTCACAACAGGCATGGTGGCAGGGACCTCCAAGTCGAATATTGAATGGCAATCATCTAGGCAACCCCACGAATGAAGCTGGCGTCGAACATCTCTAATAGCAGCTCTTGTAGCACAGTGAACTGATGCTGCTAGGAGCAATGGCGGCTCACCAGAAGCTGCACAAACCACACGTGACAGAACGACTTAATTTTTTATCAAACTATACTGAATCTTTCTATAACAAGTGTTACATAACCACTCCTAAAAGCAGTGTTACATATTATAATTGCCTAAAAGCGTCTAGTGCTGAAATTGAGAGTCTATTAATTTTATTTTCAGCAGTAACTGAATAATTGTTAAGCATTGGTGCTCTTGTACTCTTCAATTAATCTGCTTCATTAAATTAAAACATCAGCAATTCTCCAGCTATGATGCACGGAAACTTCTCCAAATAGGCGTTTCCGCGTTTCGGAAACGTTTCCGTATCGAAAACTTCAGGAAACTCCTCGGAAACGTTTCGGGGCCGTTTCCGCAAATATAAAAAATTAGGAAACACGTATCCTACTTGGAAACACGTTTCCAACTTGAAAAATATGTTCTTCTAGTATTTTCCTAAATAAGAAAAGAGATAAATTAAAAAATAATTTTATATTTTTTTTAGCTAAACAAAATAATTTTTATAATTATACTATTACAAGTAATATAGAATACATAAAAATTTTCAAGATTTATATATAAAATTCATATTTATATATATATTCGTATATTTTTAATATTTATTTATATATCCATATACTTTTAATATTTACACGTTTCCGTTTCCTATATTTTAAGAAATTGAGTTTCGCCGTATCCGTTTCTACGTTTTCCCGTTTCCCGTTTCCATTTCCGTGCTACATAGAGGATCAACTTAAATTTCATGAACTTTAAAATTCTTCATTAAATTTATCGTGCATCCAATCTTAGAGCACTTGCAAAGAAAATGAATCTCTTTTTTTTTTTTGCCTTAAAATTTTCAGCTCATTAACCTCATGTCCCAATTGAGTTCCTTTACTGCTCCGCATCAAATCATGGGACATGAAAATGAAGTTTCAAGCTCAGACAATATGCCTTCCCATTTGCTATATCTGTTTATGCCTTTTCAAGATAATCTGTCGTCTGAGTTATTTCTAATCTAACTCTCTGTAAACTGTGCTACTTCATAGAAGATATTACGAAGCCAGACATGTTCCATATCCTTACTTCCAATAATTAAAAAAAAAGAATCATCCTTCTTGTGTATGCTCCAACTAATTAGGATTTAACTAGATTATCAATTTATCAATTAACTATTGATACTTTACATTCACCCAAAAGGTTTCAGGTTTCAACCAAAAATTGAACTTGCCTGCAGGAAAATCAATCAATATGCTGCATGCATGGAGAAAACCATTATGTTTGTTTGCATATATATGAATATGTAAGCAATCTACCTTTGGAAGAGAGAACACGCTTCTGGTGATGTCCACTGTTTAGAATCTCCACATTCAACTGTTTTGGAATGTTGTCTATTGTAGGAATCTTGTACGTCCATGTGCCATCCTGAATCACTGATCCATCCAAGTTTGTTGTGTATTCTTCAAGCATGAAAAAACCAATTCCTTGGACAAAAGCTCCTTCAATCTGCAAAAACCATTTTCTACCTGTAAATATATCATACCATGAAGATCGACCACTGTCATATCTCTCTCTCTCTCTCTCTCTCTAAAATACTCACAAGTAAGGCCATAAAGAGCCTTGCACCCTCAAATCAATCTGAGGTCAAGAACTAGATGAAATCCAAGCACCTTTAAATAGGCAGTAGTTTAAGAATATCATTAAGAAAGGATTTTAAGACTTGAGAATTAGATAGCTAACCTGTCCTAGATCCACAGCAGGGTTGAGACTTTGTCCACAGTCATATATAATATCTGATCTCAAAATTGCTGTTTGTCCTGTCAGAAGGTCCACCTCCACCTGCATGACCATAGTTTTATATCAAGTACAATTTTGAAAGTTATTAAGATTACTGAAACTATTCACATTATCCTGAATTCTTGATGCATGAAGGAGAAAGAGAAGGAGAAGGACAAGTAGAATTAGAAGTCAGAAAGCTTGCCTCACTAACTGCACCACCATAATTTAAGTATTGC
This sequence comes from Mallotus repandus, assembly GCA_949671775.1. NCBI lineage: Eukaryota > Viridiplantae > Streptophyta > Magnoliopsida > Malpighiales > Euphorbiaceae > Mallotus > Mallotus repandus. Next base: position 15,704 of record CATIWM010213542.1, on the reverse strand, counting down.
ATGGAAGCAAAGTCAGGGACAAAGAAAGAACTCGCTGATAAGTTCACAGCTTCCAAATAAGCCTGCAATTTATTGGCAATAAAAGTTGGAATTTAGATGGCAAAGATATTTCTCAGATTTAATCTAACTAAAAACATATAAAGAAGATCAATTTTTAAAACCCACTTCATAAAAGTCAGTTCACAAAAGTCACAAAAGGCCCCAAAGAAAGGGAATAAACAACCAATAACATAAAAATTCAAGACTACAATGAAGGAAAGACAAGGTTGAGCAGAAAATTATTTAACAAAAATGAAAAAGGCACGTGGTTTTTACTCATCTTCTAGTTATCCAGACTTCAGTCTAAGGATTAAGATAACAAAGATAATTAGTAGAATCTTATGAAATGCAGATAGCTACCTGGTGAATAAGCATCTCCCATCTTATAGAGCCCATTTTCCGTTGCAACCTGTCCTTTAGAGGTGTCAGTCTGTCCACCAAATCTTTACAACACAGTCTAACTACTTCACAGCTTGACTCGGAGGTAGTGCTCCCAGCAGTAAACCCACCTTGAATTAAACTCAAAGTGTCAGATTGTATGACTCTTACTTTATCCAAGAGATCTTCTACTCCACTGCATTTGATTGAACTAAGAGCAAATGCTGCCATCTGTTTCACCTTTGTCCAGAGCCCCTGGCCCAGCTCTATTCCTCCAACTTCAACAACAACAGAGCCATCACTTAGAATGCTTACTTTTCCAGGAGTGGGCCTCAACATCACTTCATGTACAATGGGTATTCGAGAAATACCTCTTTTCTTCCACAAGTTACACCTATTGAATTCTTTTATCATTTTACTCCTTTGGATAAAATCTGAAGACGTCACAAACTTATCCCATATTGAAGTTAAAGTGTATTCTAGAGGTTCACCAACAATATTAACATAGAATAACTTAAGGCTATCATAAGTGTGGAGATTTATGGTCCTCACTGAATCTGCATCAACAGAAAGAAAAGATGCTACATGTTCAATGACAGCTTCTGCTATATATGATCCTTGCACCTCTCCAGGGGCTCGCATAGCTGATCTACTTGGGAGATTTGTTTTGCAGACCTTCATGTCAAAAGATAAAGCACCCCAATCATACTTTTTCAGTGGGCCCATCATATTGTTTGGCATGACTGGACTTATGTCTGGAAATATGCCAGCATCAATCAATATTGATAGCTGTAAGGCTGTAATTTTTCCATTAGACTTGAACCCTACACTGTATGTTATTTTCATGGGATGCCTTCCTCCTGCCATCATCATATCTGCTTTACGATTAAGATACATTCTGACAGGGCGCTGCAACTTGTATGCTGCTAGTGCACATGCTGTTGCTACCTAATGTGTACAAGCCATTGTATGTAGATCAACAATAGGAAAATCAAAGGAACTAGTAAATCACTTGTTAAATAATAAAGAAAGTATGTCACTTTTAAAAGGAAAATTAATGAGAGAAAGATTGACTAATTATTACCACTTAAAAATGACACAATGAGAGAAAGACGGACTTATTAATACTATTTAAAAATGATTATACTCTTAAGACAACATGAATTAAAGATTTTACTACAATCTAGTTACTCAGTCTGAATCAGCTTGTTTGTGCTCTATTATTCCAGTAGTACTAGGGTTTCTGTCCTGATCATTAAATTATTGGAATAAAACAGTGCATTTGTGATCCACAAGCTCCCCTAAAAGTATCAATATTAATTCATAGAATTGATTTTGATCCTCCATTTGGCTTCCCCTGCCCTTTATTTGTCTAGTTATTCTTCTGTATGATATGATACATTACAACAAAGAAAACAAACTAATGAAAGTGTTCCAAGATACCAAATGTGTCACAATCTACAATGTATGAACTAATTATCCTTATCCTTCTTCTTATCTCCTATCTTATCCTTCTTCTTATCTCCTATCATCTTTTACGAATAAAATGGAGAGAGGGGAGGGAAGGGGATGGTAAGATATTTGCCTACTGTATGAATATCATTTGAGGTATTATTGCTGATTTTTCAATGCCACAAAAAGATTCAAACCACGTAAAACTAGGTTTTTACCAAAAATAGACCATAATTCAAACAAAAGTTTCAAAGCAGTTTCAGTGTTTTTTGGCACCAGTTTGCATATTGTATGTATCAGCAGTCTAGAACTAAAACCTTGCGTTCAGAGCACATCAATTTATTGATCCATAAAAACCTCAAAACAAACTGTGTAGAATTTATAGACAAGATTGTCAAACTCACTTTTTTTAACTTAGGATCGATTGAGGGACCACTAACTCATATCGTAAAATCAAATTGTAAAATCATAAGATTTTACAAAATATGTTAAATAAGTATTACTAAGACTCTAATTATATATGTAAAACATATTACTATTTATTATATTTATTTTATTATCATAAATTTTGCTTCAATCTAGTAATTACTTCAATCATTATATCAAATTTAATTTTCATGCTTTCAAACAAATGAAAAATAAACAAATAATAGTCTATGAAAAAAAAGATACAATAATACAAAGAGAAAAATAAATGAATAATACATTAATTATTAACATGTTTCATGATTATGACTAATTAAATTATAATTTGAAAACATTAAAAAAAATCTATGTTTTTAATAGAGAGCATCAAAAATATTACTAGGTATAACAATTTTTTTTTCAATTATTAGCAAACTCATGGTTTAATTAAGCTAAATAGGTTAGATTTTTTATTTTTTCGATCTGGACTCTAAAAGCCCAAATGACAAAACAAACACCAACAAAATTCAGGCCCTATTTAACATTAAAGTAAACTCAGTAAACTTGGCTATTTAAAGATTTAACACACGATTTTAATATGATTTTACACAAGTTCAATTTTCTATACGTGTTGAAACATTTAAGTGATTTTAATTGGTAAAATCATACGAGCTGAATTGTGATTTTCACAACCTTGTTTGTAGATGTCTAAACTAAGATGAAATGTCCTTGTAAGGCTATTCACAAAAAGAATAAGCTCAATACCAAGTGTTTGGCCAACTATGTGGGTCTTGATAAGAGCAATTTGCATACAGTTCCCCCTTGAGCATTTTACATAAATTGGTTGTGCATTTCTTTCTAATAAGAAAGTAATTAAAATGCTGAACTCACAGGCATGGATTTTATGGCCTTTCCACCAAAGCCTCCACCAACCCTTCTTGTAATCACCCGGACATTATGTTCAGGAACACCAAGACATCTTGAGATAACAGCATGTGCAAACTCAGGGCACTGAGTCGAACTATATATCACTATGCAATTGTCTTCATCAGGCACAGCAAGCGCAGTTTGATTCTCCATATAGAAATAGTATTGTGACCCAAGTTTTATCTGGATACCATAATTCAGCAGAAAGTTGGCATTAATTAATGTGCACATCCAAATGCTGAAAAATGACACTAGAGGGACAATTACTTTACACTTCTATGCATGCCTTCAATAGAGGAATTCGAGGAAAAGTAGTAAAGAGGGAGCGAGAAGAAGTGAAAAATACCTCAGCTGAGAGAATCTTGTGATCAGCTTGAGCCATTCCCTTTGATATGTCACCAACTTGTTTAGGGTAGAGAAAAGGGGGGACATCAAAAAGGCTAGATCTCTTAGCAGCATCTTCTACAGTTAAAATGGGAGGATCTAGATTTTCCAAGTCATAATCAACCACTGCAAGCTGTGATGCCAAATCTGCATGTTTCTGTGTATCTGCAACCTGCAAAAATCATTTCATAGAATGGATAAGTCGAAGTAGCTGCCACAATCCATTCAAAAACATTGTTCTTAAATCCCCAAGTAATAAACCACCAAAAATAAGGTAGATGTTGCCACACAAGAATCATTGATAAGGAAATCACCACAAGAGCTAGACGCTCTCCACAGCACTGAGTAATCTCATCAGCAAACAGAGGTTCAGGACCAAAAATACTCTTAGCACCTATGTTTTCCCCACCTTTTGGAATGTCTCTGAAGGAAATAAGTGCAGTGACTCCATCTGTGCGAAATTTAGAACTGAGTTCTATACCCTTTACCCTTGCAAAAGGCTTTTTGCTATGAATGAATGCTCCATGTAGACAATTTCTAGGAGAGGGAATGTCATCCACATAAACAGCTTCGCCTACATAAAAGATAACATGCGTAAGATGGTCATTTGCTTACTGACAGGTCTCAGCAATGAATCAATGAAGATATTTTAAATTAAGGTAGATTGAAACAGTACAAAATCTTAATCTGGAATGGAGAATTGTTAGTATGTGACTTTGACCTGAGAATGACCCAATTCATTCATTTCATTTACCATGGGGAAAAATGATTTTCTCTAGGAAAGTTTTCATGAATAACATTGCTATCTTGATCATGCAACTGAAAGAGATCATATTATCATCGTGAAAAATTATGACATTTCAAATAAAAGGTGAGGATGAGAGAGTGAAAGACAAGATGAGTAGTCAACTTTTACTTGATACATGTTACCAGCAATTAATATAATGCAAAAGGTAAGGCTCGATAGCAACATAACATGTAAAGTCATATGCAAGGGGCAAGAAAAAGATATACAAACCAGAAGCTTGAAGAAGAGCTCCAGATTTTGTAACTGGCTCACCAATCGGATGATAATCTTTGTTAATTTGAACCACCTGCTTTGATGAAGATAGCAACGAGGGGAATCGGTCGTGGTCCTGCCACTCATGATGCTGTTTTAGTTTTGCATCATTGAATATTGAAGTATTCATATGTCCATTCAACCAATTACTACCAAGAGTATCTAATAATGGGCCAAGAAAGTCAAAAAGAAACCCAACAGCTAGGCTTGACCTATATGCAGGATTTTCAGTACCATTTTCAGGTACCACAGAAGCTTTAACCAATCTAATAGCTTCATAGAGAACACTGATGGTTAATAATTTTCCAGCTAAAAATTCCTCAACTTTCCTTGCCCTAATTGCATGTTTGGTTCCAAAGGCACCAAAAGCCAACCGACAGCTATTTAACACAATACCACCAGATGGTTCGCAGCAGGAAACATCAGCCAAGAAAGCAGCATTCAGATAGGGCAAAGCATTTCCTAGAGGCCTTGGTGCAGCTCGATAGGTTTCGAATAGCAGCTTATTATCTCTTTTGGAAGATATATTCTTAATTGATTCACAATTGGGGATTTTAACACTTAAAAGTACACTTTTGGAATCCAAGGGAGGCCTTCCCAGGAACTCTTCCATTGTAAGCCTTTCAAGCATGGTACCAGCTTTGATATCAACGGATGAACCAGTTGCTAGAAGTACTGTAGTAATATCTGAAGGAAAATGTTTCCTCTGTGCCATCACTAGGTTTCCCCCAACGCTGCCTGTATTTCGGACGAATTCAGCAGCAATTTTCTCCATATGGACAGCAATTTTTTTATATACCATTTCACAGTCTGAGAGAAACTCGCCTTTCCTTTCTTCTTTCAAAGCTTCAATCGCTTTAGAAATAGTCACAGTAGCACCAATTTCAATTCCAGACTGCCCCCGCCTAGTGACTGAGAGCTCAGGAATATTTCTGAGATCTATGTATTTGTCATGGTGTTCTATTTCCTTATAGTAACTCACAGCTGTATTACCAACCACTAATTTACTCCGAACTCCATTAGCATCACTAACTCGTAATAAGTTCTGAAGTTCTTCAATGCTAGCAGGTCTGTACCAACAGTATCTTTTAGATTCAAAAAGCAAAGAACATTTGACCTCCCTTTTCAAAAACTCAGGGAAAGTACAAGTATTGTGATTATGATTATATAAAGGTAACTTGCTAATCTTTGCTTCATTAATGTCTTCCTTCTTCCAGAAAGAATTTAATCCTAAGTCCTCCAAATCAACATCAGCTGCAAAACTTTTGCATGCATCTGCAATGGGTCGATATCCAGTACACCGACAAAGATTTCCTGCAACAGCTCTCTCAGCTTCAACGATTGTCATCTTGGAGAATCCTGGAGGGGGCTCTGGTCGATCAGTCTTTTCAGCATTAACAAGGGCCCCAAATAGTGAGATGCACATTCCAGGAGTACAAAACCCACATTGAGAAGCATGGAATCCTGTGAGCCTCTGGTGAATTGAGTGGAAGCCATCTCTGCTATTACCAATGCCTTCAGCAGTTGTTATTGAACATCCATTTATGCTGCAAAGCAGTGTGAGACATGAACTTATGGTAAAATTCTCAACTTTGTCCCGGATGGGTTCGTATTTGGAGAGCAGTACAATACAAGCACCACAACCACCTAAAACCATAAATTAGAATCCATATTAAGAAATCACTAAAATGTTCCATAGCTTTAACTTGTTCAAGTGATCTTCATTCAGATATAAACAATAAAAGCCTACTTGATTATATGTTTGGCTACAATGATAAGTTCATAACTCATTGAAGACATATTAAACAAAAGGTTACATTTGAAATTCTTGGCTTTCAGAAAATGAAATTTCAAACCACATCCCCTTCTGAATCATGATATTTCTTTTTCTTTTTTCTTTCCTTCCTTATTTCCTTTTTCTACTCTTTAACATCCTATGAGTAAAGGGGCAATGAGTGGATGATTATAACATAGAGCAATAACAGCTTCACATACAACAAGAAAATGAATAACAAAAGGGTAGAAAACTCATCATATGGCACTTTAGTTAGCTGTGTTTGTCTTTAATTGTTTTTTTCTTCATCATTTCAGTACTTGTACTTTTTGTCCAGCACTGCTTCAGGGCAAGTTTGATCAGTAAAGTTCAAATGATATTTTATAAAATACTCATGTGATGTATGTAACTGAAAAGCAACGTGAAAGAAAGAAAGAAAGAAAGAGAACACAACCCCTCCCTAAAGTGCAAAACCAATAAAGCACAGGCAAAAATTTAAGTCCATGTAAGACTCTGAGGAAATAAAAACTCAGAAATGCAGATATGTTCTTGATATAGGCCAGTCAGGTCTTAAGTGGCTAGATATATTTGCTTTTATCTCAAAAGTGATGACCCTACAGCTTTCATGTCAACAGGGTGCTAAAAACAATACTTCAGAATTTTACATCATTATAATGAAAAATAGCATTCACAAAAATCCCTCTGTTTACTTCAGCAAAGAGAAATGAACATGGCACAGAATATTGAGATAGAAATAAGTATAAATGAAACAGCATGCACTGTACACATGAGCTGGTACCCAAACAATCCTCAGGTTATGCATAAAATGAGTGATCCCAATTCCAAAAGATCTTCTCAACAACATATACATAAGAACCCAGTTCCTTTAAACTGTAAACAGCCCGCTAACAGTACCAAATCATCAAACAAACTAGAAGCAAATAACAAAAGAATCAGTTACTACAATAAACACCAATTAAGCTAAGAACGTACTGAAATCTAAACACACACATAAATATAAAGAAAGAGAGTACCTTCACCACAACTGAGCTTAACACTCTTGAAACGCGTCTGGGTGCGCAAGAACTCGAGCAGAGTAGTAGAAGGGTCCACAGTTGGAAGTTCAAACCTTTCTCCATTAACAGCAAAAACAAGATTATTATTCTTTTCCGTAGTTCTTTGATTCTCCATTTCTTCGAGTTGCGAGAGAAGCACAAAAAGAAGTTGAAAAGTAGCAGTAGTAAGCGCATAGCGGTGAAAACATTTTGCAAATAATAAATAAGTAAACAGAACCTTAGATCCCACTCCCAAAAGCAATACAAGACAATGAGTCAAATTCCAACGCCTTTTTCTTTCCTTCAGTCATATTATTTCTTTTTAACATTTTTTAGGCAAAACTCATAGGAAGACCCCTAAATTTTTCACATTTTAGCATTATCCCCTTAATGTTTATTTTATATATCTAAACTCTCGTACTTTACATAGGTTAAAAATTTTAAATCATTCTATCAATTTTTTAATACAAATTATTTCATTTTTTTGATCCCTAAAGTTTTATATTTCTAACATCATACTATTTAATTTAATTTTTTAATACTTATCACTTTTAAAATTTTTTCACTTATAAAAAAATAAATTTACTTATTTTAATTTTTAATTTTTAATATTTTAATTAAAAATATAAATATAAGTTTTTATATAAAATAATTTTTATATTTTAAATTTAAAATATAATTTTATATATACATACTTAAATAATTTAAATTTAAAAAATAAATAAATAAATAAGTTAATATTAAGATATAAAAAAAGATTGTAATAATACTATTATTTATCACAATATTTTAAATTATACAAGTTTTATTTTCAATAAAATTTATATTTTTTGAACAAAATATTATGTTGAAAAAAGACACCATAATTAAAAAACATTATAATAAATATATATTCTTTAAAATTTTTGTAAAAAATAAAGCCAAAAAGTATTAAAAATATAAAATTTAAATTTTAAATAATTAGAAAACATATTTTTATCATATGTCTTTAATTATAACGTTCTTTTTTCATAATGATATTTTATTGTGAAAAATATAAAGTTCATTGAAAATAAAACTTGTATAATTTAAAATATTATGGATAACAATAATATTATTATAAATTTTTGTATATCTTAACATTAATTTGTTTATTTATTTTTAAATTTAAAATTATTTAAATATGTATATATAAATTTATATTTTTATTAACACATTTAAATTATTTTATATGAAAACTTATATTTATATTTGAATATTAAAATTAAAATAAATAAATTTATTTTTTGATGAAAATTTTTTAAAAGTGATATAAAGTAAGAAATGACATAATTGTTAAAAATATAAAACTTTAAGAATCAAAAGAAAATAATTTTTGTTAAAAATTTGACAGAGTAATTTAAACTTTTTAATATGTGTAGTATAAAGGTCTACTATACAAAATAAAAGGCATAATACATACATGACCTCTTATATTTGTCACTTTTTGTCAGTTGGCATCTTAACTTATAGTTTTGCCATTTTGATACTTAAACTAAAATGCACTAGTTTGCATTAATATGATGACATAATGCATCTACCACCCATGTACTTGTCACTTTTTGTCAGTTTGATACTTCTACTTGTAGTTTTTGGTCAATTAAATTCTTATGATGTAGCACATGCCGATTCACTATTCCGTGTCATATGTGCTGACAGTGGTTTTAAAATTACATTTTAACTAAGTTCAAGTGTCAAAATGATAAAATTATAACTTGAGATATTACACTGACAGAAAGTGACAAGTACACAGGGTCATATATTTATTACGCCAAAAATAAAATTTGGAGGGTTTAAAGTAAAAAATGTGAAAAATTTAAGGGTTTGAATATGAGTTTTGCTTTTTTTTTTTTTAAAACAAAGAGTTCTTATAATGTAAGTAACTAGGGTCAGTGACACCAGCTGCTTTAATTCAAAACGAACAAGTTGACGCAAAATGGTCGGTTTTTTTTTTTTTTTGAAAGTACAATAAAATAGCATTTTTTTTTATTTAAAAGACTGCGGCAGTTTTGTGCAATATGTAGTTCATATTTACTTGTATTTTTTTTTTGGTACCATATTTAATAATATTGTTAAAAATATATAGTATAATGTTAAAATAATATAATTTTTTTATGGTAAAATTATTTATTAAATAGTATAACATATAACTAATTAAAATAAATTCATAATAAACAAACATAAGATGTAATTTTAATTTTATTATGAATAAAAAAATAAATTTATAATGTTCTTAAAACTATTTAAGTAGTTAGTAATTATATTTATGGTAAATCACATATAAAATATTTATATTATTAAAAGGGAGTGTTATATTAAAATTTTATTATAATGGCACTTGTATCTATTTTGCCTTCGAAAACTTCAAGGATCCATTTGATTTGCCAATAAGTTGCAGGAATTGAACATTTAAAAAGCAATCTTTTTAACAGCCATTCAAAATCAGTTTTGTGAGTGTTTGTGCTTATTAAGTGAATACAAGTTCCTATAAATCAATTGCTTATCATCATCTATTATTTGTTAATGTGTACTATTGTGTTGCCACTTAATATTTGGATCATTATATTGGAATCTCTTTGCTTTCTTTCTTTCTTACCTTTTATTTATTTGCATCAATTTGTTTCTCTATGTATCATTCGAATTGAATATTATACTTTACATCTTCTCCTCTACATCCGTCCTATAAAATTTATAAACTTTTCATTTGTAGTTTAGTATTTTTGGCCAGTTTTCATGTATTGTGTTAATGGCAGATAGGTTGGTATCACACTTGAATATGTGTAATAATTTACAACTTAAATGCTTTTTTTTCCAAATTGCATTGAATTTTGGTTTTTTGTATTTTTTTATTATGTATCGAGTTGATATTTTGTGATTTTTTTATTATATATATATATATATGAGTAGTGAAACCACATACAAGTTGGTTTGATAAAGATATATGCATATCATGGGGGTTACATTTTTCAAGTGAATGTGCTTTCCTTGATCCCTTTGTTTTGTTTTACCTTTTTTTGTTGGTCTATATAAATTGAAACTGCTTTGTAGCAAAAGTTGCCAAAACAAAGAATTAAAAAAAAAAAAAGCTATAGAGATTAATCGTCTAGCTGAAAATTGGATATACATTCTTGGTGTTTTATTTTTCAAGTATTCTTTTATCTCAACTTTGTATTATTGCGTTTGTTTTCTGAGTTTCAATTCAATTTTTTAAAGAAGCAAAAAATGTTTGTTTGTGTTTAATGCTCCTTGCAGCAAAAGTTGCTAAAACAAAAATTAGAAAAGATACCAACCTTTCTTTGTATTATATTAATATAAAAGGTAAAAAATGCATTGTTGATATTTAAGTATTTAGAACTATGTTTCACTATTAAAAATTTAATGTTAACTATTACATTGATGTAGAAATTTATAAAATATAACTTATTTTTCTCTATGTATTGGAACTTTTTACTATTAAATGTTTTTAAATATTTATAATAAAGATTAATAATATTTATTGATTTTGGTGTGTCATTTATTACCTTTAAATAAAATTATCGTTGTGCAAGTAGTTACGCATACTCAGGTGTGTCTTTGTCACCTTTAGCCTCAATAACAGACATATTTCTATGAGGAATGTTGAATGTGGTGATGACATCTTCTTCGGTGAGAACTAGCTTTTCTTTGTCTTCCAAAACAAGTGTAGTGCTATAATAATCATAGTTTTGCACCAAATACTTACTCAATTATCCATTACATTAAGACAATATGAGTTGTAGGAGGTTTCCAAACCCAATTTTATCATTGCATTACGTTGTTGTTATGATAATTTTGGTATGATGTTATGCAGTGTTTTTAGTGACATCCTTGTTAGTAAGTATTTCTCAATTTATGGTGGTGCTTGCTTCTCCTTTGTTACTTTTGTCTTCTTTTTCGGTGTCTCTTTTGCTTTCTTTGATTCTATGTCCTAAGGTTTCCTCTTTTTTGTTGTTGTTTCTTTTGTTTTCATTGTTCTTTATTCTTCTTTATTCATCTCTATTAGAATTGAATAACTAATGAACCTGAGTATTGACAATGATGAACATACATGAGTTAACAAATGAATCTATACTAATTAACTAATAAATCTGTGGAGTTAAAAATGACAAAATAGAAACATAGGAAGCTAAGTATTAAAATTGATGAACTTATACTTGATAACTAATAACAAAACTAAGAGAAGCTTAATTATACATAGAAAAAACATAATGAACCTATAGTCTATAACAAAATGTATCTCCAAATACTAATGAACCTGCAAGCAAATACTAATGAAGGGTAAATTTTGTGAACAATCACCAAACTTTACACTTGATTACAAAATGGTACCATAACTTGAATTTGTATCTTTTTAGTTATTTAACTTCAATTTAGCTTTCATAGGGAAGTCGCATACTCAATTTCGACTATTTTTTGATGATGTCACTACCGGAGCTGCCATGTCATTTGCCACGTCATCGTAGGAAATAAGGTAATTTTTAATAGTTTGGATAAATTAATATTAGGGAAAAATTGAAATATAGTAACTATTAAAAATTACCTTGGTTTTTACGATGATGTGGCTTAACATGTGGCAGATGACATGACAACTCGAGTAGCCACATCATAAAAAATGGCCAGAATTGAGTGAGTGACTTCATTGTGAAAGTTAAATTGAAGTTAAGTAACTGAAAAGATACAAATTGAAGTTATGTTACCATTTTGTAATCAAGTGTAAAGTTTAGTGACTGTTTAAAGAATTTATCCTACTAATGAACCTGTAGGCAAATACTAATGAACCTGTATGTAAATACTAATGAACCTGTAGGCAAATACTAATGAACCTATAGGCAATACTAATGAACACATAGTCAAATACAAATAAACCTACAGTTCGTTGTTAATGAACCTATAGGCAAATACAGCTGAACCTATAGGCAAATAGTAATGATCACTTGTGCATAAGTAGGCAAAATAATAATGAATATGTAGTATTAAAACTGATGAACCTATACTTAATAACTAAGGAAGCTTTGGGTTTGAACAAATGAACCTCTGAGTTTATACTAATGAACCTATGGTTTATAACCAAACAAACAAATAATGAACCTATAGTTGTAAAATTGATGAACATATACTTAATCACTAATGAACCTCTGAGTTTTGACTAATGAACCTCTGAGTTTCGACTAATGAACCTCTGAGTTTCGACTAATGAACCTTTGAGTTTACACTAACGAACCTTTAAGTTTACACTAATGAACCTATGGTTTATAACCAAACAAACAAATAATGAATCTATAGTATTAAAACTGATAAACCTATACTTGATAAGAATAACACATGAATCAAAATATCATAGACACAAACTAGATTTTTATTTACTTACAATAGGTAAACAGTGAGAGATAGTCGAAATAGAGAACTTTGCTTTCGCAATTTTTGCTGGCGAATGAACTTGTGCAAGAATGACGGTGGTGAACTTACAATTTAGGTTTTTTGAGAATAATGTTTAGGGATTTGGAGAGTAAAAATTGTTACAAGTATTTTTGAGATGAAGAATCATGCTTTATGGAGAGATTAAGGAATAATTGTTAACCGTCGCTAAGTTATTAATTTAAAAAAATAGACATGATTTTTTTTTATTTTGTGCCACACGTATTATAAATCCTTGGTTCATTTTGTAATATGAACATGGGTCCATGGTATAATAATTGAATTTTTCTATAGTTTGGATCTTTTTCTTTTGGCTTGTGATGGAATTCTTATAATCCTTTTGAATAAGAGATTTTTATATAAGTCCCTAAAAACACCTCCCCTTTTCTAAAATGCATCTAGTTTTCATTTATTATTACTATGCCCAACTATTAAAAAATATTTACCTCCGTGTCTCCCTTGTAATGTAACTGCAGCGATGTGCAAGGTGGTTTTGCTATTATGAGTAATAAATTAAGTTACTGTTAAAATCTTCAAAAAGTGATTGTAGTTTGATGGTTAGGAGGTGTCGCCTACAACCAAAATAACCTGGGTTGATCCTCCCCGATGCAAGTTTATGGTTTTTTTACATATATTATATATTATAATCTATATAATATATAAAAATAATATCTCTCAAAAATATATAAGAATAATATATTTTATATCATATATACTAAATTTAAATTATATATATTATATAATATATAAAATAGAATTTAAAAATTTGTTATTATTATATAAAATTTATATAGAAAAAATATATAAAAATTCTATATAAAATAGAATTAAAAAAATGCAGTAACAGTAGATGAATCAATATATAACCCACTCTTCTCCTCTCTTCTCAATTGCTTTCCTTTTCCTTTTCTTTCTCTTTTCCATTTTTTTCTTCATTGTCGGTTACTATTTAACATAATTATTTTTTATTTTATTTTGAATTAGTTATCACTTCTATAAATGTAATTCAAGATAGTGAATATTGCCTCCTATTTACTTTTTGTGAATTAAGCATGTAGATGGTTGATCAATGCAATTGCTATTAGAGTTACAAGAGTACAAACATGCTTTATGATTTAATACATTACAAAATATTCCAAGTTTAATTAATTATATTTTTTCCTTTATCATCTAATGCATATTTTTTTATTGTCCAATTCACTATAAATGTGTATCAAAACCAAAAATTCTTTCTTCGTGAACTAGTTAGTTCCTTTATTTTGTTTATAGTAATTTAGAATATGTCCTGTATATCTTATGTTTCTGATACAATATCTTCATTACAGTCATCACTAAAAATTTGATTTCTAACACAACTTATATTTGGAGGAATAAAACAACTACTAGTTTTTATTTAGTATAATGACAATTTCATTTTCAAAATTTTTAAACATGATTGAAATACAAATTTCAAATGCATGAAATTTTGAATATTTTTTATTCACTTTTGGTCTATTTTTCGTGTATGTTTAGTTTATCTTCCAGAAATGCAACAATTTTACACACTTTCATTCAGCTTCATGAAAAGTATATAACAATTTCATTATATTTTTCCAACTACATATATATCAAATGATGTATTTCTTAAAAAATATTTTTTTTCTTATAAAAATAAATATTAGAATTTTAGTGTACTCAGTATAATAGGAAGTGGAGTGACAATTTCATTTTTAAAAATTTTAAAGTGATTGAAATACAAATTCTAAAAGCATAAAATCTGGAGTATTTTTTATTTATTTTTTGTTTACTTTTAGTATATGTTTCATATATGAAATAATCTCATTATATTCTTTATCTTTGATTGAATATATTAGCATCATTATTATTAATTGTTTTTATTATAGTTAGCCTCATGTCTACTATGTTAGTGGTTTCATCTATAATTATTGGAATATAAATTATAAATTCATTAAATTTAAAATATTTTTTGTATACTTTTGGTTTACTTTTTGTATATTTTTTTGTTTATTGTCGGTATATTTTACATTTCTAATCCAATATCTTAATTACATTATATTTTATATTTCTGATACAATACCCTTATTATCGTATATTTTAAGTTTCCGTATATTTTATATTTCTAATACAATATCATTGCACTAAAACAATAAACTTCATATGTTTACTACTTAAAAAGATAAAAAAAAAGACAACTAATTATTAAATATACACATAGCTTATAACTCTCTTAATTTTTAGTATTTGATAAGTTACTTCTTTTACGTGAATTTATGTTTTGGAATTGCTTCTTCAATTTGAAGTTATCAGGCATTACTTTATATTTTACAAACACATTAGACGACTTGAAATCTTAGAAATGTTAAGATTATATTTTTGGTACTTAATTGTATTGATAAAATTGATTCTATTTTAGAATCAATAGAAAATGAATTTTTTAGATTATTTTCCTTTCCTAAAGTTCTATTACCGCTTTTCTAAAAATAGTTATTTTGGTTCAAATATAATTAATGTTATATCTTTAACACATTAGAACTTGAGTAATTAATTATGAATAGAAAATTTGTTGCATGTGAGTTTCTTGTATTTTGGCCATTCACAATTTGTGTATTCTTATTACATACTTAAGAAATTTATGAAATAAAATCTCAAAAAATATATTTGCTAATGCTCCATTAATGAAAAAAGGGAAATTAAAAAATTAAAAAATAAACATTTTTAAAAAAGGAAAATGAGTAAAAAGAAAGGAAGGAGGAAAAAATAAAAAGAAAAAAGAAAAATA
>CATIWM010213540.1:0-13028 GCA_949671775.1 Mallotus repandus | reverse complement strand
GTACTACAACACAGAAAAACAGATAAAAAAAAGAAAGAAAGGAGATGTTAGCGTGTAAAGGCCATGCGCCTGCCTGCAAAAGGAAAAAATTGGCAATTTCATACCGAATATTATCTATTTTCATTGATAATATTATGGTTTCAGTTAGCTTACTACCGGCATACCCAGTTTCCCGGTTTGCAATGGTTACGTTTTTTTTTTTATTTACACGTGTTGCTTTCTCACACCTTTGGATCACCAACCCACTCTTCAACCCCTTCATATATAGACCCCTTGCCCTCCATAATTTTTCTCAGTTCTTCACCATCTTCTAAACGAAAAAAAAAAAAAAAACCTTTCTGTCTTCAATTTCTTCATCTCTAATCCACCATTAACAATCTTTCTTTCCAGCTTTGTTCTTGATTCGCAAAAAATCCCATATACGGTTCTTTGCCTCCACTATTATATGAGAGACAACGATAAAGATAGCACCAACACCATGATGGTTGTTGCAGAGCCCAAACGTGGTCTCAATCGGCCAACGTTTGGCGCTCTTTTGAGTTCTGATCATGCAGTCTTTTTTAAGCAAGAAGATGAAAGCATTCCAGCGTCTCTTGCAAGTCCTAGAAATTCCAATTTTAGCACACCCAAGAGCGGCGAGGCTTCTCCTTACCTCATGTCTCCCAGCTGGAGCCAGCCATCTCCTTACACTAAATCTCCATGGCTAATACCATCTCCTATTATCAATCATAATCTTGGTAATCAAGGTTTTGTCGGTTCCATTGTGCGTGAAGAAGGTCATGTCTATTCTCTTGCTGCTTCTGGTAACTTGTTGTATACTGGTTCAGACAGCAAGAACATACGCGTGTGGAGGAACATGAAGGAGTTTTCGGGTTTCAAATCTAACAGTGGTTTAGTTAAAGCCATTGTTATACATGGTGACAAGATTTTCACCGGTCATCAAGATGGAAAGATTAGAATCTGGAAGATATCAGATAAAAACCCTAGTGTTCATAAAAGAATCGGAAGCTTACCCACGTTTAAAGACTACATCACCAAGTCCATTAACCCGAAGAACTACGTAGAGGTCCGTCGACACCGGAATGTTCTACGCATCAAGCATTTTGACGCAGTTTCATGCTTGAGCTTGAACGAAGAACAGGGTTTATTATACTCAGGATCCTGGGATAAAACCTTGAAAGTCTGGAGAATTTCAGACTACAAATGCCTCGAATCCATCAACGCCCACGACGATGCCATAAATTCAGTAGCCGTAGGGTTCGATTCATTGGTGTTTACAGGCTCAGCCGATGGAACGGTTAGAGTGTGGAAGAGGGAGCTCGAAGGAAGAGGGACGAAGCATTTCTTGGTTCAGAAGCTGTTAAAACAAGAAAACGCGGTAACAGCACTAGCAGTAAGTCTAGAATCGGCGGTACTTTACTGCGGATCATCAGATGGACTGGTAAATTTTTGGGAACGTGAAAAACATTTATCACACGGTGGGGTCCTTCGGGGCCACAAGATGGCCGTCCTATGTTTGGCTACCGCCGGTAATTTGATAATAAGTGGGTCCGCAGATAAGAGCATATGTATATGGAGTAGAGAGCCTGGCGGGATCCATTTTTGCTTGTCGGTTTTAACAGGTCATGGTGGGCCAGTGAAATGCTTAGCCGTGGAAAAAGATGATGACGCTACTGCTGCCGATGATGATGATCGAGATTTTGATAAAGGAGATCAGCGGTGGATAGTGTACAGTGGCAGTTTAGACAAGTCTGTTAAGGTTTGGCGCGTGAGTGAGAGCGCACACCAAGCGGCTGAATTCAAAGACTACAGTTATCAATCTCCTCGGCTAAGTTATTCTTCACCGACCACAAACAATGTCGGCCTGCATCATTAAGGTCAAAACTGGTAAAAAATTGAAAAGACAACGCGTACTGAATGGGATGTGAAACTCACGCGGAGCCATAACAGGAAAAGCCAAGCACTATAAGCAATTTCCTTGAAAGAAAGGGCAGATAGGAATATGGACCACTTGATCATGATACTCTGGCATGGTTCTGTTGCAATGTATGGTTATGGTTCTAAATGCACAGTATCCATCTACCAGTGATGCAAAATGCTAAAGAAAATATCCAAAACCATCACTTTTAAAAGTGGGTACGTGGTTAGTTTCCTCTTGTATAAGGCAATGTATAATATGGGACATTTTCATTGTGTCCAATCTTGTCTCAAGTGCAATTTTTAGCTGTGAGGCTGCTGACAAGCAACTAATTAATTGAAGTTCTTCCTTATCATGAAAGAAAATGGTTATAAAGTAGGTAGTTTGGTGTTGAAGTTTGTAAATGGTTTTTGTATGTTTTCTTTTTGTGGGATTTTTTTATTATTGTATCTCAAGTTGAGAAGTGTACAAATTATCAACGATTAAGGATGTTGCTATATGAGTTACACTATCAAATTTTTTTTTTTTCCTTTTGAACTTAATTATAATGTATGTATCACTTGCAAATACGTGCATATTGTCAGCACAAATTATGGTTTGAAAATTATCTCCATAAAGAAAATGTATGCATAAATATCTATTGATTCAAACGGTAAAATATTTAAGTTCTTTCAAATAAAATTGTGAATTCAAATTTTATATATGAAAAAATATAAGTAGTGGGAGAGTTTTATCTCCCTTATAAGTTTATCCGGCTCGAACTCTGAAATAATTAAAACCTTTGTAGTTATCGAACACTAAAATATTGGATGAAAGAAATATATATATTGAAAAATGGTATAATAAACATTTGAAATATATATTATAAATCTTGTAATACATCCAAACTATATAAAAATCTTTAATGTAATTACAGAAATTAATAAACTGTAATTGGGCAGAAATAATTATGTAATATTATTAGAGAAGATAATGTTAGGCCATAACTAAATTCAATCATACAAATGGCATTAAGATAACTACGAGTGGCTTTAATATGCGGTACGTAATTAATCAAATAAAAGCTAAAGCTTTGTTACAGAATAGAAAATTTGCAATAAAACAGGAAGAATATATATGAACCTAGCAAAGTGCAGAAGAGAAGTTAGCCAATACTACATAACAACGATGATCACACATGTTGCGGGCCATCATTTTTACCTTTAGATTTTTTCGATGATCCATTCAATAGGGGTGAAATATAATTTTACGGGCAGCTATCTGTTGGAGTTGTTCCACAAACATAGATTAGTTCTTGACCAGTACTGATACAGATCGTATTGTAGGATACTCAACCCTTTTATTTATAAGTACGTGTGTTCCACTTAGGTGACAAACTAAACCAATTTACAATGCCCCCACCAATTGAATGTAACGGGAGCTGGAGAATGTGCACGATGTGCCAAGATTTCCACCTTGCAAACAATCTGAACGTGGGGCTGGCAAGTAATCTCTAAAACTTGACATGGAAGACAATGTTTTTTTGACAGTATATGTTAATGAGCGTTGAAAATTGAAGGGAATTCATTTTTGGAGCTAAAGAAAATAACATACGAGTAGTCATTGTTATGTGAAAGGGATTGATGATGAGATAGTAATCACCATAATTGAATAAATACAGCCGTCCAAAATATACATATATATACAGCATAATTGCATGAATACATGCAATTGCAAATTGCAATGCGATTGATTGGAAATTACCTAGGAGATGATCAAAAGGGGCATTTGGAGGTCCACATAAAGGTTGTAAAATGGCATTTTGGTTCGAGGAAAGGAAAAAATAATTGAAATCTTATTCCTTGGAAATCACTACTTATGGAGACTTCATACACAAGTCAATATTGGATTTATGTATATACGTAACTACTGGTCAAATGAACCAAAAAAAAAAAAAAAAGAAAGAAAAATCTTTAGAGATTGTGATGTGCGCATTTATATACAGACCAGTGTGAGCTAAATGTGTCTTTACGTTTTCAACATCAGAGAACCACTAATTAATTTTTTTTTTTCAAGTGACCTACAGCAGAAGCAAATCAGAAAATGAAGCTGACAAAATAAGAAAACGAACCTTGATGTCTTTGGGGAAAATAATAAAATCTTGACATTAACAACACGAGCAAGAAAGACAGGTTACATGTGCATCATTTGTTTTGGTTCTTGGGTTTGTTTAAAAGATACTGAAGGATGATTCGCCAGCATCTGAATCATTGATATCGTACGGCATATACTCAACCAGTGGACTGGCATATACTCAACCAGTGGACTTACTGGCTTTGATACTTGCTCAGCCTCACCAAAACTGACGGCAAATTAAATGCAGGTTTTTGTTACCTGGTCCAGCAGGGCTCGGTCTGATCAGCCGAAATTCTTATGTGTAATACACTCAGTATATAGTTAAGTCATTCGTAATGGCCCAATTGTCTCCTTGAACATACAAATATCATTCATAAGCTTGTAATTAATTTGCAATAGAAGTTCCATATCAAGGAAAAATTAATTATGTAAAACATTTTATTAGCAAAGCTAATTATTTGCATAATTGAAGTTAAGTCTTAATTAATGATAATAATGATTCAGGAATGCTATCACAAGAGCAAAGTAGCTAGCTATCATTGTCCTGTTAAGAATTTCATTACATATTTTATGCTTTTTAATATTCTTTTATCTCATCTTTTATTTCATTTTCTTTAACGTAAAAATCTTCTTTATTCGAGAGTCAGCTAGGCTACAATCTGCATAGAAAATCACATATGGTTGTAGGTTACAATTTTTATGTTCGTGGCTATGTTTTGTAGCTGAACTGCATGGTGAATCGGGTGTTTCAGGATATATATAGAACTTTTTATGGGCCTCAAATGAGCTATCGAACGTGTTGATATGTGAGCATTCTGCTCTACTTTCCTGTCCTATTCCTGGAAAATTCCTGCTACGTACATAGAAGATGGATCTCTATATATATGTGTGGCCATAAGTCTTCAAAAGGTCCTTGTCCATGCACAGGCAATGATATCGAAAGGCCTAATCGACCATTTTTCACCTGAGATTCTGTCCTTATTATTACACTAGTTTTCTCAAATTATATCATGAACCCATATTCATGATGTTGTGTGTGTCTCACACGTGATTTGAGCTTGGTTTTTTTTTTTTTTTTTTTTTGCGTTTTCTTCTTCTTCTTCTTCTTTCCCATTTTTCAATAACAAGCAGAAGTGAGAAAGAAAGCCCTAGATGCAGTGGCTACAAGAGCTTCATTTTCTTCTCCATTTCCACTTTCACTTTCTTCTCCATTTCTATTTTCTCTTTCTTTACATCTTCAATTTTCACTTCTTTTTCTCCCATTAATTTCTTAAGCTCTGTTATCTCACCATTCGCTTCCTCTCCTTCACTCATCGCTGCAATGAAATCATGTTGAAGTCTAGAAACTTCGATTTCGAGCTTAAGAAATCAATGGTAATGGAGAAAAAGATTGGAGTTCTTGAAGTGAAAGAAGTTGAAGAAAGGAGTAAGAGATTGAGAATTTAAGAGGAGATGAGGGAAAAAATCAATGAGAAAGAGAAGGAATTGTGTGCTTGTAAGGATAAGTGAGCATCATACTAAGTCTGCAAAAAAGTTGCAGGATATGGAAGAAAAAGTGGCGGAGATGCGGAGGACAGCGGATGAAGCTGAGTCTAAGGAGAGGAGTTTGGAAGGTGTTAATGGTGAGATTGTAGATAAGGGGATGTTGAAGATGCAGTGGTCATTGATTGCAGCTGGATCAACTGGCAGAATTGAAAGGTTAATGAACCCAAAAATACCATGAAGTGAACCTACAAAGTTTCTCTAGTTTCGCTGTGTGAAAAATAATTGTATGAAACATATTTTAACGTGAAATTGCAGGTGCAGATCAATGAATCTACAATTAAAAATCAATGAACATTCAAGTGAAGTTCAATGAACTTTGCTGTGGATTCATTGATCTTGACCTGTATTTTCATTTGAGGGTCAATGAATTTACATGTTTGTGGGTAAAAGAAGCAATAAATCAGTACATATAAAGGTGAAGACACAAAATAAGATGCAAGCGAGGCACTCAAGTATAGATTAACTTCCATGGCTTCAATTCTTTTTGCTGGTGATGTTGATGTTAGTCTTCCATTATTGGTTAAGAAGATCCTAACTCTAAGCCATGAAAATGATATCTTCTTCATAATCAAGGTATTTGTTGTTGGTGTTATTCTATCAGCTGGTTTCATTCACATACTGCCTAAGGCATTTCATGCTTTAACATCACCATGTGTTGACCAGAATCCATGGCAAAATTTTCCTTTCACAGGCTTTGTTCCTATGATGTCTGCAATTGGGACATTAATGGTGGACTTGTGCATAAATAGGTTTTAGGAGCTCTATATCTTTGAAAATGTCAAGTTAATAAATAATTGGTTATTTTTTGACAATATATTATGCTAAAATTAATAATAGAGAACCAAATAACTCAGGTTCAAAAAGATCAATGAATTTGCAGGTGAAAATGAATGAAATTATAGGTGAAAATGAATGAAATTATAGGTGAAAATTAATGAATTTACATGCTGAAATATAATACTCTGAGTTTAGCAAGAATATCCCTTTTTGATCTATTCTTTTCTACTTATTATTAGCTTATTTGTATGTTATAGGATTTACAATCCTAGACTGTTTTGCTAATTTATAGGTTTCTCTTTCTACTTTTCATTTGTCACTTTCATGATCCTCAGTTGCTTAACAAACAGAAGCAATGCCAATCAATGCTTACCCGATGAAGTATGTGCAAAAAAAATAAAACATTTCAGTTCATAAATTACTGTATCATCAATTATTTTTGTTTCTTTCATATCATCTTGTTGCAATTCTAGGCTTATATTCTGTCAAGGGCAAGTTTTAGGGCCAAAATGTTGATGAGAGCAAAAATCATTTTTGAAACCTTCTCCTGCACTGGCCAAAATTCTGTCTGCTTTATGAGATGTATTAATACTGTACATTCAAGTCCTATGTTCATTTACAAAACTAGGCTTCAGGACTTTACTCAACCATTCACTAGAGATATGTTGATACTGGGAATCTATAAAGCTTCTATGGCACTCTCGGGGATAAGGCCAAAAAGTTACTACAGGTACTTTAGTTCAAAAACATATAAATGCTACTACAATAAAACTGGTACAGGGACATATTGACCATAAGCAACTCTAATTTAATGCAAACATAATTTGGGTTTTGCCAATTTCATATGATGTTTGAAATTAGTTACTGCTAACTATAATTTATTCCAATACATGTTAGAATATTCCTTAAATTTCAGACCACACAATCTAGAACCATATTGATGATTGATCAATGCAATTAACTAATGAACCAAGAAAGGTCCATCTTGAAATAGACAGCAATATGTCCCTGTGCAACCAATTATGGCATATGCTAATGCGTTCGAGTATTGATATTTGTCTATTATTAAACATGAACCTGAGTATATAAACATGATGATTCTACAGTATTTAACTAATGAATCTATGGTATTTGACTAATGAATCTATATAGTATAATGAAACTGAATAAAAGTGACAAACCTTAAGTGTTTAGTTAATGAGCCTACAAAAGTTAACTAATAAATTTATAGTATTTGATTAATGAACATATATATATGAGTATTTCAAAATGATGAACTTGTAGTGTTTAATTAATGAACCTATACGAGTTAACTAATGCACCTATAGAATTAACTAATGAACCAACAAAGGTCCATCTTGAAACACACAGCAAGTGGGCCTTATCTCTTCTATAGAAGCATGCTACTGGTCTTCATCGGCACATACAACTGGTGAAAGCAATTCAAGACCTTCTTCATCGAGATTGGACGGTGCAACTCACCTATATCTACAGAAAAGCTAATTGCGTTGCTGACTTTATGGCAAACTTTGCAAAAAATATGAGTGTTTGTTGTCATCATTTCCAAGACCCTCCTCATGAAGCTCACTAGTTGTTGGAGTTTGATAGACTTGGTGTTGGTTGCAATAACTTTCCAGCCTTATTCCTTACAAGTAGCGACAGGTGCTCTGCTGATTCATCCTACACATACAACTGCAGTTGAAGAAACAAATTAACTTAAGCTGGCAGAGTTCTTTATTTTTGTAATTCTTGTTGAATTGATGCATCAAAAGGTGCAGGGTTTTTAGTGGATATAATTCTATCCTAAGTAACTGGCTTTATAGAGAAAGATCATTGCACAATATCATTATAACACAGAAGAGGATCATAGTCATGAGGATGATGATTAAAAGAAGATAAATTTTCTCTAAAATTTTTCGTTGAAATTTATTAAAAACATAAAAGGATTGCCTCATAATTTTTTTTGGGAACCAATTTCAACAACGGTATGGAAAGGAAACTAAATGATAAGAAACCAAATTCCAAAGATAAAGAGAATTAATTAGAAAATGCAGTGCTCTTACAATTTCAACAATAAAGAAAATACAAGGCAAATAAAAGCAAAAGCACGGACAAATCTATACCATAAAAGGCTTATATATCAAGCCTATTGCATGAAGATGATCTAAGCTTTTTGTGTGGAAGAGTGGAACTGAGTTTTTCTTAAACATACACTTGTTAGAAGATCAACAGCCTATTCAGTAATCAGGTTTTCTAATTTATATATGAAGCAAAAGTTTGCAATGAAGCAACACTAATTTTCCCCCACCTATTTTGTGAATCCAAAGCAGAACCACATAATTGACAGCCAATACAAGTAAAAACTTCTGCTATTTTAGAATGTTCAACATTGGTTATTCTCCTGCTAACATACATGTTTTCCTTCTCAGAATCATCAAGTATTCTCCAGGTAATTGATAGGAAAATTTCACCCATAGATGCATGAAAGATCACCTTACATGTGTTCTTTAGGCGCAATACTTTTGAAAGTAGGAAAAATTCCCTTTGGATTCATAAAACATAATACTTGGTGATTCTATTCTACAGTCTATAGTATATAAACATAAACCTGAGTATATAAACATGATGAATCTATAGTGTTTAGCTAATTAATCTATGGTATTTGACTAATGAATCTTTATAGTATAATGAAACTGAGTAAAAGTGACAAACCTACAGTGTTTAATTAATGTGCTTACATAAGTTAACTAATGAATTTACAGTATTTGATTAATGAACATGTATATGAGTATTTCAAAATGAACTTGTAGTGTTTAATTAATGAACCTATACGAGTTAACTAATGCACCTACCAAATTAACTAATGAACCGAGAAAGGTCCATCTTGAAACAGACAGTAGGTGCACCTTGTCTCTTCTTCAGAAGCATGTTACTGGTCTTCATCGGCACATGCAGTTGGTGAAAGTAATTTAGGACCTTCTTCATTGGGATTGGACAGTGTAGTTGACCCATATATACAGAGTAGCTAATAGCGTTGTTGACTTTATGGCAAACTTTGCAAAAAATATGAGTGTTGGTTATCATCCTTTCCAAGACCCTCTTCATGAAGCTCACCAGTCGTTGGAGTTTGATAGACTTGGTGTTGGTCGCAACAGGATCGTTCCCCTATAATTGCTTAGGAGTTCTTCCTCGTTTCTATATAAAAAAAAGAAGAAGCAGAAGTAGAAGAGGTGCTCTGTAGGATTCTTAAAGAGATAAGACATCAATGGCCGATCATCAATTAGGATTCTTGAAGTCGAGAAGACATTGCAGCGCTTTGTTGGGTGAAGGGTGAGAGATGTTGCAGGGTAACGCGGAGAAAAAAATAGAAAAGCACGCATTCTCGCATGTGTATGGAACCTGGTCCATATTGCAATGTGGACAGGGGTCTATAGTATAACAACTGCCCAGTTTCACCTCTTACAGTTTTCAAGAATTATCTTGACGCATCATAATCAACAAAATTTGGATGCAAGGGTCACGAAAGTAATCAATCTTCATGGGTTGGATTAAATACGATTATGGTTGTAGCCTTGAAGGTGCTTATGCTCCGTGATGGGCCTGAATATTATTAAACTTGATATATATTGATCTGTCCAAGATAAATTAGTATAGGTATAAATGAGGAATTTTCTATAATCATAAATTATTACTATTTTTCATTAATTCAAAATATTTTTTTATAAAATAAATAAGTAATTTTAATCTGTTTCGAATAAAATAACTTTAAAATAATATAACATTAATTAATAAGAAAAATCATCGATGACTTTTCAACTTTATTGGGTGTCAATTTAATTAATTATAACTTTCAAACTCAAAATTCCTTTAAATTCCATTTGATATGTTGTATTAGAAAAAAAAAAAAAGTCAAAAAATCAATAATGGTTAGGGTCAGTTAGCAAGAACGATTTATGCTTAAGCGATATTTTAAATTTGAGATATGGTGTATGCAGTGATAATATTAAATTAGTTGTTGAGAAACCTTTATTACTCTGTGATTATATTTAAATGGAACCAGATTAGATAGAGTTAATGAACTTTGAATATTGATAATTTAGAAAAAAAAATATTGAAAATGTTTCCAACCATTTACTGCAGGTCAAGAACTAACTCTCTCACTTCCCTATGCATACTCTAATCTATGCATACACATGAACTTTTTAAGTTGTCAAGTTGTAACTTAGGCTTTTTCCATGTTCTAGAAAGTTTTAACATAATAGCAATAATTTAAATTAGGTAAAAATTAATTTTACAAGTCAACATTGATAAATTTTAAATTCTACACTTTAAGATGTTTTTGATAAAAGAATTTAATCATTTTGATTGTAAAATGATAAATCTATTATGAGACTCTTAAATTTTGATATTTTATTCTATTGAGTCCCTTAACTTTTATTGTGTTTTATTAAGCCATCAATCTTTTATTTTCGTATAGATTAAGAACAAATTAGATTGAAGTAATGAAATTGTACAACAATTTAAGTTCGCTATTGCTAAATGTGTTGTTATGAAAGGTTTAGAGATACGTTTTATAAAGAATGAAAGAAAAAATGTAAGGGTAAGGTGTAAGAAAAAATGTCGATGGAGGTTATATGCTTCAATTGGTAATTCTAATGATACACTCACTGTTAAATTACCACCGACATCACAATTTTGATAGAATAAATAAAACTTATTTTATAATTTTATCATTTCAGTTTAATTTATCCTTAATCTATGAGAAAATAAAAGATTGAGAGTTTAATAAAACACAATAAAAATTGAAGGGTTCAATAGAATAAAATGTTAAAGTTCAGAGACTTCATAATGGGTTTATCCATTGTAAAATTATAACAATAAACCATCTAGTTAGATATATGAAATTTGCGATAGTTTGTGGAACTATAGAAAGTGTAACCTGAAGGCAAAAAGAAAACATTACAAGGAAAAATTTGTTTTCTCGACATACAAACAAAAAGTATTGTTGAAATGAGTGTTAGATTTTTTTGACAAGTAAAGGATTCATTCATATAAAGATTGAAAACTTCATAAACAAGCAAATGTCCTTAAAAGGCTGGAGGACAAAATATGCTACTACTAAGTAGTTCTTGGCATAGGAGCTACTTGAAGGAGCCACTTGTAGTCAATGGAGAACTCAACTCCTAAAGAAAAGAGTTATATTCTGACTTCTGCCGAATGTTGGATAAGGAAAAAATAATCAAAGCATAAATAATCAAAGCAAAATAAAATAATGGACAAATATGGCAGGTAAGAACAATAAAATTTTTTTTGTCCACTTTCAATTCCCTGAGCACTTAGTTGAGGGAGAAGCAAGCTTCTTCGGCTGCCAAATTTTCCTGAGACTCCGCTTGGCCCCGGATGGAAGTCTTTTTGGTACCAAACTCCAAGCCTAGTTGCATTAGGCTTAGTTGGATTGGACTTAGACTCGACTCCTTTTTTTGCTTTGGACCCAACAGATGAAACTGGGTAAGAGGGCTTTCCTCCATTTTCCTTATCCTTAATCTTGTTCCTTAGTCACGAGTAAAGTTAACAGCTACTTTTCCTCGAGATTTTGACTGGCAACGACTCCCATAGGCGTCAGTTATCCCGCCATCGTCAGTAGTATGGGCTGGCTTTAGAAGCTCGATAGTCATTCCCTCACGCTTGGCGATAGGGATTTGAATGTGACGCGCCACTAGGCTTCTGGACTCCCTCAGAGACTTCTTTATTCTCTGATTCATGGAGATTTTGAGATTTAGCATTGCTAGGAGAGTAAAGGATCTGTTCTTTGCTATGGTTGCGTCTTGCACTATCCATAGGCTGCTTAGCCATGGTTGCACCGCCATGATTGCATCACCAAGGTTGCATCTAGCACTGTCCGTAGGATTTTTTCCTTTAAGCTTAAGGTTTTGTACAGACTCTTGACGACTTCCTCGCTGAAGATGAGGATCAATCTTTGAATAACATAACAATAGAATGCAAAGGTTCTTCACCAATACCTTATAACAGTACCGTAGGCAATACTTCAAAGGGTAGAAGTTTTGCTGAGAAAAATAAAATCTGGCAGCCATAGACTAAAGGATCGCTAAGAGAAAGGTTAAACTTGATCAAGGGGAAGATCAAAACTTTAGAAACTAATTCACGCTCTAGCAAGAGAGCACTGTAGAGCTCTTCAAAGAGAGAGCACTTTTGTCATACCTTCTATTCACCTATATATATACAATTTTCCCCCTATTTAATGTAAAAAAAAAATGGGTGTTAGAAGGATTTTTACTAACCCTTGATTCAATTTCATCAAATGTTAAATGAGTGCCATTCAAATATGAACTTAACTTAACTTGCCAAATCTGACACGGATGAACTTAGATTTGAGAAAATTTAACTTGGGTGAATTTCTCACTTGTCTTTTATTGATTGCAGCAACCATTGTTTATATAAAAAAACAGAGATAAAAACTATAGGCAAATTATGCCTCCAATATAAGAAACATAATCTACCTTCCTAAAATATCCAGAAACAACTTCCCGAAAATATATTATGACATAAATAGAAGATATTATACAGCTATACAGGTAAGGATCTTCAACACTCCCCCTCAAGTTGGAGCATGTAGATCACGAATGCCCAACTTGCCAAGCAAATGATGAAACTG
>CATIWM010213507.1:0-28096 GCA_949671775.1 Mallotus repandus | reverse complement strand
ACTAAACAACAACTAAGAAATAACCAAAAAACAAAAATAATCCAACAACCTTACAACAGCCAAATATTAAATTATTATTAATATTTAATAATTTAGTATTTAATAATATTTAATATTTAATACTTAATAAATAATAATTTAATATTTAATAATAAATTTATTGATTTAATACATAAAGTCCCCAAAAATTTGGGGTTGAACTTGAAGAGTTATCTGTGATGCAAGTGCTAATGAGACATAGATAGACCTCAAAGATCTAAGCTTCAAAGCAGTGGTAGATGCCAAGGACGTGTTGTCTGGATGGTAAAAGTTTTACCACATTGAGGTTCGATGACCTCATGTCATCAGTTCAAATTCTACTAATGTCAAGTGGGTATTATTTAGTTGAATATTTGTTTCATTTAGTTAAGCCAAAAAAAAATAATTAAAAAAAAGTTACCTGAAAAGATACTTAAACTCTTCACAACCTGCTGCTTTTTTCTCCTTGGTGTTCTTTCATTCGTTCATATTTTTGTCTCTCAGACTTCCCTCTGTTTTTTTTTTTCTTTCTTTCTTCTTCTATATGTTCAAAATTCTTCAATTTTCCTCTAAATTCAACTCTATTTGTATATGAAGTGCTTCAAAATGAATATATTTCACATATGATACAAGGTATACATCTTAATATCTCATTAACATAAAAAAATTATTTTTTCTTTTTATTTCTTTAGAGATTTTTTTTTTCTACATACAAGACTCAATCACTATTATATGGTTATTATTAACATATTGAATATTTTAATTTATATACCAATATTTTTATGAACCATTTTTTGTACTGAATCTTTTACTAATAAATTCATTCAATTAGTTTCGTAATCAAAACCTTTAGCCCTTGACTCAATGTCCTAGTTCCACCCTTGAACTGTAGTGTGCTGTTGAAGTCTAGTGTATAGAATTGACTGTATATCTGAAAGGAGGTAGAGAATGGAAGCTTAACTGGATATAAAATTAAAAGAGGCAGTGAACCACTAACACACATTTAATTCGCTGATGATACTGTACTCTTTGGCAGAGCTAACTCTATGGAAGCAAACACAATAAACCAGGTATTGCAGCTATACTCAAAGGCTTCTGGTTAGAAAATTAACCTCAATAAATCAGGTATCCTGTTTAGTGCAAACTCATTACTAGTTGTGAAGCAACAGTTTCGAGAATTTTAAAGCTGGGAGAGATGTGCTAGTTAAGGCAGTTTTGCAAGCGATACCGACTTACATCATGTCAGTTTTCAAAATTTCCAATGACCATGATAAGAGGATTAGAGCAAATGATAAATAATTTCTGGTGGTCTCCGGATCGAAGCTAAGGAAAAGTCATTGGGTGTCATGTCAAACATTAACTGGAAATAAACAAGAGGGTTGCCTTAGCTTTAGAGACATGAATTTGCTCAACATAGCTCTCTTTGCAAAACAATGCTGGAATTTAATGAAAAATCCAGATTCCTTTTGTTCCGGATTATTAAAGGGCATATATTTTCCTCATTCAAGTTTTAGTGAAGCTTGCAAAGGAAGCAGACCGTCTTGGAAATGGCATAGCATTCTAAAGGGAAGAGAATTAATTCAGACAGGAAGCAAGTGGAATATCTCTGCTGGGTTGTAAACATAGATCAGTGCCTAGCTTACCGGGTTTTATATATTATGCTATTAAAACGGCCGGATCAAACTCCTTTTTTATTGGTGAAAGATATCATCACATCAACCATGAACAAAGGAAATGGAACTCAGCTATAGTGCGACAACTTTGTAATGAACAGAGATAGCAGCCATTGAACAAACCTTGGTCATGGTAGAGGGAGCGAAGATAAGTTTGTTTGGCACTATGAGAAAAGTGGCAACTATTCAGTACGATCAGGTTTTAACTTTCTTAAAAGTAGTACTGACAAAGCTGCAAATATTAAATCACTTGTTACTTCGCAAACACCCTCAAAATCTTTATGGAAGTCTGTAAAAATTAAGTTTTTTGTTTGGCGATGTATAGAGAACTCGATTGCCACAAAAGCAAATCTGTCCAAGAGAGGATGCACACTGGACATGAAATGCCCTTTATGTAGTTCTGCAGAGGAGACTCTCGAGGCAAAAATGGTATGGTTTGGATTCCCTCTATCTTATAGGCCAAGTGTGACAGGGTTCCAATCCTTTACACAGTGGTGGCAGGAAGAAAATAAGTTATCCAAGACAGAAGATGGGACAAATATCATGCAATTGGCAGCTTTAACATGTTGGCAAATATGGAAGCACCGAAATGAAGAGTTATTTCAATTTAGTCCTTATAATCCGAGTGCGGTGGTGACTAAGATCAACAACCAACGGAAAGAATTAATAGATGCTAAACAAGTTCAGCACATTAGACCTATGACAGCTCAAACTCAAAGAAATCAGTGGCAATTCCCTCGACAAGGACAGTACAAGATTAATTGTGATGCAGCTTTTTATAAGTTGAAGAATGAAAGCCCAAGTAGCTTTTATTTGTAGAAACAATAATAGAGGGGAAGTCATGCTTGCAGCAGCATCCAAAAATATTTGCCACTCAGCTTTAGTTGCAGAAGGACAAGCAATCAGAACAACTATGTTGTGTGCCAAGAAGTGTAACTTGCTTGAAATAATTTTTCTTTTAAATCTTTTTTTTATGTCGTTATTATGTTTTTATTGGTGTATTTCCTCTAAATCTCAAAATTTAAATGGAATTTGGTATTGGTTTTGTTTTTCTCGTACTTTAAAATTGAAAGAGTTTAAATGTAATAATTCCTCTTGACTTTATGTAGATATAAAATTTTACGTCTATGAATTCTCTAATCTCAACTATTTTCTACAATTTTACAGATTCTTTGTTATAAAATATTTTCTGTTATATGTAGATGTATTGTGAACTATGTATTTTTAATATGTGAAAAATAGTCATTTTGTTTTGATAATGTTAATATGTTCTCTGTTATATATATATTTTAAGTGACGTTTTTTGAAATGGCCAAAGTTTTAGTACCAGTATTGAAGTGTCTCACATCTTTTATTGGTGTTCGTCTTCTCTATTGTATGTATGATAAATATAAAAAAGTAATGAAAGAATTTTATTTGTGTTATAAACAAAAAAGAAATTTATGAGTACAATTTTGTTTTTATAAATGCGAGTCGACCATGGCAAGTCTAATCTAGTACATACCTAACAGTGAATAATGGCAGAGGCGATTAATTGAGGAGGGGTGGTGGTAGCTAGGCAGGAGAGAACCATATCAAAATGGCATTTTTGGTCAAAAAAAAATGGCGTTTGAATGAATTTCCAAAAAAAAAAAAGGCATTTGAATAATGTGGTTTGCCCCACCATTTCATGTATTTTAATGCCAAACAACCACCTTCTTGGATTCCAATAATAGTTGTGGGATACCAACATTTCCAAATTTGGATTTTACAATAAATAAATACATAAACAAATAAACTTGAATTGTTAATGATCAACTCTTTGATTATTAGTCTCATTCATTTGGACAATTTACATGCAAAAGTGGACAGTTGGGTTACTCTATTCGTTTGTGTGCCCTTACATATATACTCTTTTTTTTTTTTTATCATATATCAAGAGCTTAATTTTTAACACCACAAAAAAAGAGATAAAAAAATAAAAAATTCGATTTCTTGTCTTCTCAGCTGAATGTTTACACTTTTTACTATTTAAACTACTCATATGAGACTCACATATATTCTCAATGAGGCAATGAGCTATCAAAATATCAATTATCATTCATTTTTTAATATATGCAAAATATTATTATTATTATTATTGCTTCATATATAAGGAACCCATATTTATGAATTATACCGAATATTTTATGTCATTATCTACTCAGAATGCAATCCTAACACTCACAACTTATGAAAGAAGTACAAATTCATAAAGAGAAAGATAATATAATTTAGCTTCAATGCAAAACCTAGTCCAATAAAACTTAGAATTGATAGAAAGAGAAATTCAAATCAGGCCATATATGTGTCCTAAATGCTGAAAGACGATAAAAAAAAAATTGAAAATGTATGTTATTCCACATTGGTCAGAAGTGAAGGAAGGAGAGAGTTAATTGGTTATAAAAGAAACTTCTCCCCCTCTTGTATTTGTTGTACCATTGAAGCTATTAGCTATACTAGTAGAGAATTTACAAAAAATTCTCTTGGGTGTATACTTGAGCTTTTGGGTGTGAGTGAGAGTTAAATATTTTGTAGTGTGGTTGTAATAATTTTTCGCATAGTAAATATTTTTCTTTTGGTTGTCGTTTGACAATGTCCGTGATTTTTCTCCATTTTGGAGTTTTTCACGTTAAATTATTGTGTGTTTCTTTTTAAGTATTTTTGTTCAAGTTGTGATCTAGTGTGGTGAAGGGATTTGTTGGATTGTAAGGGGCTTATTTTTCCCAACAATTGGTATCAGAGCCAATGGTTCGATAACGAGCTTGAAGGCAGTGTAGGAATTTTTTTAAAATTCTTAGTATGCTTTGTGGTTGCAGCTTTGTCCGATCTTCCACATTAGAAAAGATTTTTTAGAAATTGTTGTGATCCAACTGGAGATCCTTTAAATACAATATTGTGTTTATTAAGTGTGGTATTGTATAAGTAAGTGCAGTAAATAAAGTTTTGTCACGAAGGCTATAATCGCCTAAGGAGGTTGGGACTTAAGTGATACCGTTTGTGTCCCCCCAATCTTTCCTGGAAACTTTTTTAGTGCATTTTTGTAGACATAATTGTTCACTCATTATTCACGTGAGAGGTCACTGTAGCAGGAAGTACTGTTCAAGTATACGGATGTACTATGCATTATTGAGCAAAAATGAGCTTCAGATTTGATATTAAAAAATTTGATGAGAGAATTAATTTTGGGTTGTGGCAAATACAAGTCAAGGATATACTAATCCAGTCTAGATTGTATAAGGCCTTGAGGGGAAAGCCAATTTCTTTGTCCGAAGGAAAGGAGTCAGATAAATCCGGTGACAACAGTAAAGAGAAAGGAAAATCCAAAATGAGTGAAGAAGAATGGGAGGAGCTAGACATGAGAGCAGCAAGTCAGATTTGTCTCTGTCTAGCCAAAAATGCTCTTGCTAATATTGCTAGATGGTCATCAACAAATGAGCTTTGGGAAAAGCTTGAGGAAATGTACCAGGCTAAAAGTCTTTCAAATAGGTTATATTTTAAGGCGCAATTTCACAAATTGTAAATGGAAAAAGGTACAAAAAATTTCTGACCATCTTAGTGCACTCAATGATATTATTTCTGAACTGGAATCTATTGGAATGAAAATTGATGATGAAGATAAAGCATTAAGGCTTATTTGGCCTCTTCCACCTTCCTATGAACACATGCAAACTGTTTTAATGTATGGGAAAGAGAATGTGAATTTTTCAAAAGTGGTAAGTAAGCTGATTTCTGAAGAAAGAAGGCTGAAAAATAGAGAGAACAAGTCTTCTGAAAGTGAAGCTTGTCGGTTTTTGGAAATGGGAAGAAGTATAAAGGCTCCACAAAGAAAATTATCTGCTTGGAATATGGGCAACTTAGACATGTAAAGAAGGATTGCCAAAATGGTGGAGCTAATTCGGCTAATGACTCCAAAATTCATGCTACTAATGTGGTCGTCTTTGAAAAAGAAGACAATGAACTTTCTCTATAAGGAAAGATAAATATCCTCATGGCATGATAGCTACCAACTGAGTTGCCATGGAAAAGGATGTATGATAGGTAGCATATCCACAATTTGCACATGGGCATTGGTTGACAGTTGATGCAAGATGTGTGGCGGAATTGATGTTGATGGCTAATCAACTTCCTAGAAAGTCAACGGTGGAAGTTGCACCATAACTTATTAGCGGCTTTTCGACATGAACTAGCCGAAAAGAAAATTCTTGGAGTTGGTGAATTCCGAGTATGTATACTCTTATAGTAGAGTATGACAACTCTTGTTTTTAGAATTGGGACTATCACAACTGATGGTGAGGTAGCTGTTGTTCTTTTTTTTTATTTTTTTTTAATCATGGCGGAGATTGTTGAAAGATGATAAAAAAAAATAAAAAATGGATGTTATCCCACATTGGTTAAAAGTGAAGGAAGGAGAGAGTTAGTTGATTATAAAAGGGACTCCTCCCCCTCTTGGTTAAAATATGTCAATCACCATGTAGTATTTGGTGTACCATTAAAGCTATTAGCTATACTAGTAGAGAATTTATGGAAAATTCTTTTGGGTGTATACTTGAGTTTTTGAGTGTGTGTGAGAGTTAAATATTTTGTAGTATGGTTGTAATAATTTTTCACATAGTAAATATTTTTCTCTTGGTTGTCTTTTGACAATGTCCATGGTTTTTTTCCATTTTGGAGTTTTCCACGTTAAAATATTGTGTTATCCTCTCTTTTATTTTTCAAGTATTTTTGTTCAAATTGTGATCTAAAGGAGTGAAGGTATTTGTTGGATTGTAAGGGGTTTATTTTCCCAACAAATGTATCTTTTGTTTCCAAAGATAGTGTGCCCTCTCATGAGTTTGTCCCGACTCATAAAATTGATGATCGCAACCTCAAAGTGATGAGAATTCGGTCAGAGCTGTTATTGCAGATTTTGTTCCAGCTCTTGCAATAAGGGTTCAAAGTTATGATGATTTGTTAGAGCCACAACATGTTGATACTCACCAACCTCTAGAGAATACAGGTTCAATCAGACCTATTACTGCAGTTCCTGAACATGCTTTTCAAACTCATGCTCAAGATTGTGATTTATTGGGCCAACATCAGGATGAGTGTAAAGCTGATAAGGATGTTCATTAGCATAATCCCATTGCTAAACGTAGGCTTTCTTGGGCGAAAGATGCTGAATTAGAAGAGCAAAAATGGACTACGGTACACAGTAAAATAACAAAGGTTAAACAAGATAAATATAAAGTCGTTCTTTCTAAAAGAACAACCAGAAAACCTGACAAGCTAAATTTATGAAGGTATGATATTGGAATTGCATGGGTATTGGTAATGCTTCTACCAAATGCTCCTTTTGTTCCATTTGTAGACACTATACTCTGGATTATGTTTTTTTTGGTGGAGCCCCTAGTTATTTTGTTCTCTTGCTCTAGTTGCGATTAATGTTCATGATTAACATATTTCTGTGGATGTGCCTTTTGTTAATGGTTTGCATAGAATTTTTTCTTATTTATGGAAGTGTGTGACGAAATAGGCACATGTCTTTATGGACAGATCTTATTAATCTCTCTTCTAATTTAGCAGATAGTTGGTGCATTATTTGTGACTTTAATATAGTGTTGGGTGCACATGAATAAATAGGAAAGCCTCCAACTTCAGGGCCTTGGTAGGATTTCAAAGCTTTCATTGATAATTATTCTTTGTTGGATGTTCCAACTCGTGGGAAAAAATTCACATGGTGTAATGGTAGACATGGTAACAATCGTGTAAAATACCATTTGGATAGAGCAATGGGAAATATGGCATTTTTCAATTAATGGTTTGAAATCTCTTATTTAGTTTTTTTAAGACATCAATCTGACTACTCTCCTCTTATTCTTCGATGTGCTCAAGAAAATAAGGTGATCTCTTGATTTTTCTTTCAAGCAATAAGGGTTTCATATCCTTGTCTCTAGGATTTCATTATTCATAATTGGTTTATCCCCATTGGTGTTTTACCTCCAATGCCGCTTTTTATTTTCAAACTTAAACATCTCCATTCTGTGCTTAAAGTTTGGAATCATAAAGTTTTTGGTCATTTGGAGGTTAATATCTTCCATGCTAGTTCTCTCATATAGGATATTCAATCATAGATTGCTTCTAATGGATTTTTAGAGGATCTTCATAGGAAAGAAATAAATGCTCATGCTGAGTTAGATTTTCATTTTAAGCAGCAGGAAATTTTTTATAAAGAGAGAAGTATAATCAAATGTTTGGCTGTTGCGGATCATAATTCTTCTTTCTTTCATCAGCATTTTGCCAGGAAAAAGCGAACCATGGGATACATCATCTTAAGATTGATGGGATCATTTCGGATAACAAAACAAATATTGAGCATCACATTCTTTATTTTTATCAGAATTTATTTTGGCGGATCATTCCACATCGTCTAATATTCACTTGATTCAATTGGTGGTGCCTACTTTAGTGACTGATGAAGATAACTTACTTCTTTTTCGTTAGGCTTCTAATGATGAAATCAAGGAGACTATTTTTCTAATGGATGCTCATAGTGCTCCTAGACCAGATGACATGTATTTTTTATAAGTCTTTTTGGGATGTTATAAGTGGTGAAGTCTGCTTTGTAGTCCAAAGTTTCTTTAATATAGGAGTTATTACTTTTGGAATGAACACTAGTATTATGATTCTTATTCTAAAAGTTACGACCGCTATCATGGTTGAACAATTTCATCCTATAATTTTTAGCAATTTTTATTTTTAAATTGTTACAAAAATTTTGGCTGATCATCTTACTCTAGTTGCCCAAAAAATTATTTATTGTAATCAATTTGGGTTTATTAAGGATTGCAATATTTTTGAATGTATTGTGGGTGCTTATAAGGATGTTAATCTCCTTCATAAATCATGCTTTGGTAGGAATATGACCTTAAAAATATATATCAAAAAAGCCTTTGATACAATTGAATGGGCTTTTCTTTTGGATGTTATGGAAGCTTTTGGTTTCTCCTTGTATTTTAAAGGTTGGACCTTGTCTATTTTCTCATCTTCATGAATTTCCATGATGACTAATGGCAAGACTCATGGTTATTTCCCTTGCTCTAGAGGTGTTCATCAAGGGGATTGTCTCTGCCCTTTTATTTTGTATTACTGAAGACTTCCTCAGTAGTCTTCTTTCTTTGAGGTTAATCAAGGCATTTTAATTCCTATGCTCTACACAAGGAATTGGAATTTTCCAACTCATTTTTTATATGTAGATGACATTCTTCTTTTTGGAAAGCCTCTTTAAGGAGCATCCGTAATATCAACATTGTTTTCAGGACTTATGGTCAGCTTTTAGGTCAAATGGTTAATTGGGCAAAGTTTGAAATTTTTTATGGGAAAGGGATCAATGACAAACATATTTTAAGAATGCAGCAAATAACAATTATACAAAAGGGCTCTTTTCCTTTTGTTTACTTGGGTGTGCCTTTGTTTGTAGAAGCTCATAAGCATAAATGGTAACAGCCTCTAGCTGATAAAATTTGCAGTAAATTTACAAAATTGAAGAGCAATACTTTATCTATGGCTGGTAGGCTCACTTTGATTCAATCTGTTGTTACTAGCTCTCTATTGCATTCTTTTGCCATTTATAAATGGCCTCTGTCCATAATTCATTTTATGGAGAAGTGTATGAAGAATTTTCTATGGTATGGCTCTGTGACTAATAAAGAACTTGTTTCGGTTCCATGGAAGCTTACTTGTCTCCCTCTTAAAGGAGGCATTGGTATAAAAAATCTAAATATGCTGAATGGGGCCATGCTTAGTAAGTTGGCTTAGAGAATGATTGTTTCCAATAATTTTTCTATTAATTTTTTTTGTAATATATTCCTTCACCCTTGGGGTTTGCTTAGAGATTCTTATTTCCAATCTTCGGTTTGGTCCTCTATAAAAGGTATATATTCTTCTCTAAGATTAGATATAAAATGGTTTATTAGCACTCATAGCACTCTCAACTTTTGGACTAATGAGTGGATATTTCCCACTGTAGCAAATTAGCTTAATATCTTGGTATGGGATCAATGAAATTTATTCTATTTTGTTTCTTCTTTTCTCATTGATGGTGTTTGGCATTTGGATCATGTCTTTAGTTCGACGATTAGAGATAATATTTCAGCTGTCTCCACTCTTAAAGATGAACTTGATTTTTATTTCTGGACAAAGTCTTTAAATGGTGTTCATTCGGTTAAAAATGTGTACAACCATTTGCGTTCTCCTTATATATAGCTCCCTTTGTGTTTGTTTATTTGGAAA
The DNA here is from genome assembly GCA_949671775.1 of Mallotus repandus. Classification (NCBI taxonomy): domain Eukaryota; kingdom Viridiplantae; phylum Streptophyta; class Magnoliopsida; order Malpighiales; family Euphorbiaceae; genus Mallotus; species Mallotus repandus. The sequence continues at coordinate 18,116 of CATIWM010213507.1, read as the reverse complement.
GCGTTCCTTCCACCATCTCGATCCATGATTTGTTGTGGTCCATCCTAAAATACCTTCCCACTGATGATAATCTCTAAAGGAAATGTTTAATTTTCCCTTCTCGTTATGTCTTGAGTACTTTGCTTGGTGAAGACAATGACCGTCTTTTTACAATATGCATCTTTGTTTCAACTATTTAGCAAGCTGTATCAAGTCATTTCGATAAAACTCTTATGGTTTCATGTACATTACTAGACCTAATCATGAGTGCTATGACTTATTCTTTTAATTTGCAACTCTTCTCTTTATAGACCTCTGCAATTGTTAATGGTATTGGGCTTATTTGGCGGGTTTGAAATGTTATCATTTTTTATAATAAGGTTCCTAATATCCATGTTACTCTGTGTACTTTATGGGTATGATCAAAGAAGTGGATTATTTTCGGGCTGGTAGAATGTTTAATTTAGCTCATGAGTTGCATGTTTTAAATTCTCTTTGGGTTAGAGGAATTCTTGTAAAGGCCCATAATATTATATCTATCAGGGCGTGCTCCACCAGCTAAATGGGTTAAAGTTAATACAGATGGATAAGCTATAGGCTCACTTGGAGCTTTTGGATTGGGTGGGATTTTCGTAACTGCTAGAGGTATGCCTTGTGGTGTTTTTGTGTTTGGAAATGGCCACACTTTTGCTTTTATTGTTGAGCTTCTAGCAATAATAAAAGTTGTTGAAATTGCTTGGTCACATGGCTGGCATTCTCTTTGGCTTGAGTGAGACTCCATGTACGTGGTTCATTTGTTTCGTACCAAATCTAAACATGTGCCATGGGAATTTAGATAGTTGTGGTCTCAGTATCTTTTTTATGTCTCAAATGCATTTATGCATCTACCATAGTTTCAGAGAAGGTAATTTGGTTGCAGACTTGCTTGCGAAGCATGGTATTATGGCTTAAAGGTTTCTTTAGTGGGATTCAATCTTTGATTTTTGTAATGTTGCTATATGTGACGATTATAGCAGGAAAGTTAGATATCAGTTTGCTTAGTTTCATAAGGCTTTGCCTTTCTTTTCATATGTAAACATTTTTATTTCTCTTTTAAATAATATTTCTTGGACTACATAAGCGTGAAAATCAACACTAAGAGTTTGTCAAACTAGTTGAGATGACATTATCTAATTTCTGGACTCCAAACTTTTACTTAAAAAAATGAATGTACAGTAATTAATGAATTTTAATTTGTAATTAATAACTGTATTACTATATTAAAACTTTTAACATTTAAATGAATAAATATTAAAATTTTTAAAAAATATACTTATTTGCAGTTCTAAGTATAATATAAATATTTAAATTAAATTATTTTAAAAATAATATTTCAACTCAAACTAACAAAAATAAATACTTGTCAATTTGAATGTATCAATTAAATGTTCATTATATAAAAATAAACAATAAACTTATATTTTATTTAATTAAAAAAATTAATTTTGAATTCTTATTACTTAAATATTTACTTTACATGCATCAATTGAAAAATATAAATTAAATAAATATAAAAAAATTATGTAATGATTTATCAAAATCAATAGGTCATGTTTAAATTAAAAAAAAAATTGTTAAAGATCGTGTATGCTTTTTTTTGCAAATAGTCACGGACCGAATCAACTCTTAAGCATGGGGAAATGTAAGAAATCTTCGACTTCAAAAATCAATTCCAATATCGACATAGAAAGGGCAAGCAATATTATTAACCAATTAGTGGGAACTCTAGAGGTACTAACTCCTTCTGATGTACACCATTTTTGTAGCCTTGGGCCCTACTTCCCCTCTAATAAATTTCTTATTTATCTAGCCAGATTAATTAGACCCTACCTTTAGTGATCAATGGAAAGAAATTGGTGTCTACGATTTAATCCAGGTCACTAAAAGGGCATTTCCAATAAACAAACCTCTTTTGTTTGCTCTTTCTTTATTTTGGTTATAATATATGAATGTTTTCATGTTTATAGATGTTAGAGGATATACATTAGCAGCTGTTTTTTTCAAGTTTGTTAGCTGTTTGTTTTTTAAGTTTGTTTGTGTTGTACAATTCGGGTTAATTTCCACCAATAGTAAATTCACCTGGATAACTATTATCTAGGTGACTAGAGTGAAAACGATTGTACTAAAAATCACCCCAAGATAAAATTCCCAGGAAAGTGGTGGGGTCACAATGCCTCCTTAAAAACCACTCCTTAGACAGAATTTTATCAAGACAAGTAATTTTAATAGCCCAATAATTAACAACAACTATACCCGACAATAGCTATTTAAATAGACATAAAAGAGAACACCAAAATTTAACGAGGTTCGGCCAATTATGCCTACGTCCTCGGATACTACCAAAATAATATTTCACTAATTGAGAAAATATTACAAAAGAGAGAGAAAGAGTACAAATAGCCTAAATATAGGAGAAGGCTAATTTTGTGGGATGTCTAAACCAAAGGGGGGGAGGAGTCTTTTATAGGCTTAAGACTCCTCCCAATTTTTCTTATTCCCGATGTGGGATTCTCATTTTGCTAAAAAGCAACATATACAAAAAAGGCAAAGAACCTTTTTTAATATCCACAACCTGCTGAAGCTTGGAAATACGAGCTGCTGAAATAGCAGTACCAAAATAAACTGCAGATTTTGACCAATTCACCAATTGCCCAGATAAAATCCCATAAAGAGAAAAAACATCATTAATGGCCTGCATATTGCGAATAGTAGCTTTGACAAATAACAACACATCATCAGCATATAAAAAGTTAGGGGGAAAATTACTATTACGCATGTGAAGCATAGGAATAATGGGCAACCTTAGCTAAAAGCATTCTACTAAGAAAATCCTCTGCCAAATAAAATAAAAGAGGAGATAAAGGGTCACCTTGACGGACACCTCTGGAGCAAGAAAAATACCCATGAATCGTGCCATTAATCATAACTGATAATCTAGAAGAGGAGAATAAAGAAACAATCCAATCCTGAAAAGGCAACGAGAACCTGAAAGCTTCTAAAACATCAAGCATGAAATTCCAATCCACAGTGTCAAAAGCCTTTTTAATATCAATTTTCAAGGCCATGTTACCTCCAAAACAAGACTTATGCATTAGATTCACCCCTTCTGATGCTCCTGCTACACAGTCTGAGATGCTTCGATTTTTAAGAAAACCAAATTGATGACAAGAAATAATTCTAGTAGCAATTAAAGCAAGTCGATCTGCTAATATCTTAGTAACAATTTTGAAATAGAAGTTACTAAGAATTATGGGCCTAAACTGCTCAATAGAAATAGCATCAGACACTTTTGGAATTAGAATCATAATACTAGAATTCAAACCTGAGTTGATAACTCCAGTATGGAAGAAGCTACAAACAGCAGCACACACATCATTTTTAACCACATCCCAAAATGATTTATAGAAAATCCCTATGAATCCATCTGGGCCAGGAGCATTATGCGCATCCATGTGAAAAACTATTTGCTTAATTTTCTCAAAAGAAGGGCATCGAAGCAGCATCATATTTTTCTCCTCAGTAACCATAGGAGGGATAATCGAAGAAATGATCTGAATATTAGAGACCACTGAAGAATCGGCTTTGAATAAATTCTGGTAAAAATCCAGAATGTGATGCTCAATGGAAGAAGGATCAACAGTAATTACCCCATCCACCTTAAGATGATGAATGCCCTGCTTATATTTTTTTTCTTACAAATTGTTGGTGGAAGAATGTAGAATTGCGATCTCCTGCAGCAAGCCATTTAATTTTACTGTGCTTCTTAAAGAAAATCTTCTGTTGCTTTAAACATCTATCCAAATCTTCATGAGCTGACAACTCCTCTTTAAGCAACTCATCTGAAATCCCAAAGGAAGAGATTTGAGATTGAATATTTTGCAAAGCCATACTGGCTGCATTAATGTTTGCTTCTAGCCGACCAAAAGAATCCCGATTCCATATTTTCAAAGCAAAGCGCAACCGCTTCAACTGGGCTCCCAAAATTTACATAGGATGGAGACTGTCAATAAGAAAATTCCAAGAAGTGGAAATTACATCCCAAAGGCCTGGATGAGTGACCCACATTGCCTGAAATCTAAATCTGGAAATCCTATTAGCATGAAGAGCACAGTTAAGTAATAATGGTGAATGATCAGAGTGATGACGAGGCAAAACTGTGCAAGAAAAATTGTTCCAATGATCAAAGAAATGTAAATTAGCCATAGCTCTATCTAACTTACAGTCAACACGAGCACTTCCATGTCTCCCATTTATCCATGTGAAATTGGCACCCCAGGATGCAATTTCTGAAAGTAAACAGTCATCAATAAAATTATGGAAATCTTGACAAGGCCCTAGAGCCGGAGCTTTGCCAGTCTTCTCATGAGCTCCCAAAACTGCATTAAAATTTCCAAGAACACACCAACTAGAAGCAAAATTAGTGGAAAGAGAAGAAAGATCATGCCAAAGTTGCATACGTCTATTTCTCCAAACACTACCATACACAAAAGAAATTCTTTACAGAGAATTATTTAGAGACACATCAAAGGTGATATGCTGCTCATGAACATGCATAAAAGAAGGCGAAGGACTGCCACATTTGCTCAAAACCCAAACAGAAGGTAAATCACGGTTATTTTGAGTAATTATTAATAAATCTAATCTATTCCAAAAAGAGGTAGGAATAGAAGAGAAAGCCACCATAGGTTCCACAAGACATATATAATCTGGAGAATATTGTCTACAAAAAGAAATAAAATACGTTGGGTGTTTGAATTACCCATTCCAAGACAATTCCAGAAAACAAGCTTCATAAATTCAGCTTTTTAGGTTTTCTTGTTACTCTTTTAGAAAGAGAAACTTCATATTTCTGTTTAGATGGCTTTTTCCTGGTGACTGTTTTCCATTCGTCTTCCATCGCAGCTTCATCTGCCTAGGAGACTTTTTTTTGTTCAGTATTCGTATCCAAGTCATCTGCTCCCCTTTGTTCATGTTGATGAACAGGATTGTCATGGCGCAGAGAATCATGGGAAGCAGCAGCAGCCTTTTTTGATGCCAGAACAGATTCATCAACGACATTAATAGGCTCTCGGTCAGGCGTAATATTCACAGCGGCATCCTCCTGAACTATTTCTAAGGGAGAGTCATCAGAAGTATTAACCAGAGGTGCATCCGGCTGACTTGGCTTTGAGGCATGTAAACTAGGAGAACGTGCATGTAATTCTGCACCAGGTGCATGAATATCTATCTCATTATCATCTTTCTCCAAAGGAGGTACCACCACAAGATTTGTAGCTGTAGGGACAGGTTCTGTGATCAAGTAAAGGTGATCAAATGCATTACGGACAGGAATTGCATTAGGTTGAGAAGCTTTTGGTTTCCAAATGTTTTTACTAACTTCCTTGCGTGGAACTTCAATTCTGATGGAAGATTTTGAATTCAAACAATAAGCTTTAGCTTCATGCCCAATGTTGGAATATAAACTACAAAACGAGGGTAAGTTTTTGTAGACGACATCAACAAAAAAGCTCTTTCCTACTCGTTCAACAAGAAGATTCTCCAGCAAAGGGGCGGATAAATCAACATCAATTAACACACGTGCATAGTACCCAAACTCGCTTTTAGTAGTTGCTGCATCCAGTTTTAAAGGAACCCCTACACCTCTTGCAATCGAGGTTAGAATCTTGGAATGCCAATATTCCCAAGGCAATTTGTAAAAATGAACCCATATATGAGAATTTGATGCTTTTTGTGCCATTAGATCAAAATCAGGTTGCCATGGTTGTAATCGTAGGATTCCTAGTTTAAGAGCAATTGCTCCTCGGCTCCATACAGCTATTTTTTCAGTATTTGAACTCAGAATAACATTGTAATACCCTCGTCCCAAAGAGATTAGCTTCCAGTTATCAGACAGTCCCTAAACAGATGAAAGTTTACATTTTAAGTCAACCAGCTTCCATGGAGATTCACCCTTCGATAAAACTATTTGAGCGATCAACGCATGTTGGCAGACAGCCAACTGTTTTTCATAAACATCCTGATTGATTTTTATGGCGATAAAGCCACCTTTGTTGATTGCAGGCAGAGCACTGAAATCATTTGATGATACATCAAGAACAGCAGCAGAGGAAGAAGCTTTTGTAATGGCAACGTATGAAGGCCTGGCAGAAGCCATAATCGGAAAGAGGAGGGCAGGCGGCCGGTGGCGCTGCCCGGCGAACAAGATTTGAAGATTTCAGATGTATTTTCAGGTTTTCAGAGAAAACCTAGCCGCCAATCAAAAGAATCTCATCTAATACTTCTCACAAGCCTCTTCAATAGCAACTACTTTGACTTCAAACTTCTGTGGAATGGACACCAAAATTTTCTCAACTAGTTGATCAGTAAATGTCTCTCCAAGCAATCTTCTCTGATTAACTACATCCATCACTCTACTAGTGTAATCTTTATTATATTAGTCTCCTTCATCTTTATCAGCTCAAATTCCTTTTTCAAATTGAGCAGCTTCACAATTTTGACCCTAGCTCCACTTTCAAACTCCTCCTTAATCTTATCCCACACCTTAGAATTTCAAGATCCATGATTTTGGTGAAATTGTGATTAGCAAGACCAGCATGTAGACAAGAGATTGCCTTATCCTTTTTGAGTTTCTCCTCCTTATGAGCCTTTATCTGTGTCATTATTGGATTTGCAAATTAAATCTCATTTTGACAGCCAGATATGAAAGAGTTCGCCATTAAAGACAAAGATTGGAGGGCAAATGTGTTTTAAGAGGACATGATTCTAACCAGGAATTAACTACTCTCAATCTCACTGTTGTTTACGCTCAAACTCACAAAAATTTTAACACTCACAACTCTCTGGCATTTAACTCAATAACCTCACAGCTCAAAGGACAATATAGCTCTAATACCGGTGTAAGAAGCAGCAGAAATTTTCTGCAAATTGCAACAGAGGCACAACAACAATCGTTGCAAGACTTTTCATCAACAAGAAATCAGAGATTGAGTAAAGAAAAATATGAGAGTTGTAATTGACATAAAGAAGACTTATTATTACTTTCATTTCTTTCAAATATATAGAAATTCATAATACCAAATCATCTTTACTTTTCAACTAAAAGTAATTTTTCAATCAGCCACTCAAAGATCTAATATACTTTAACAAGGCATAATTCCCAAAAACATGGAACTTCAACTAGTTTTCAACAATAAAAAAGCTTTACAAAATAGTTCTAATCTAACTAATTATAAATGAAATCAGTCAAGGACCAGCAAAATAAGTTCTTTAAGTAACTTAAAGCTGCTGCCAAACTTCTTGCAACAAGTGCTGTTACATTGGCTCCATGATCTCCAAGCGAAATCTCATAAGTTTCAGCACAAATAGTCAATAACCTGTATTGATTTTATATAGTTATTTTTGTAAATTCTGCATCTAAATAAACCAAGAAAATTTTTCTGTTATCTGTCTTAATGTAATAATGATTTTGCAACTTTACCACAATACAGGAACAAATTTAGTACATGGAAATGAAAATATAATTAACAGTCACAGTAGAATGGCAATTTAAAATTCATTGGAGCAGAACATTCGGAACAGGATTAAGGACATAACATATATTAAAGAGTTTTAACACTCAGAATATTCCTTGTTGATACATCAGGCAAATACCAGCTAAATTTTCATTATATCTTTAACAAACAAGGCAATGTGTTATTTGATCCAAAAGATGGATGGGTCGCATCGGCTTCGGAGAGTTGAGGAAAAGGCAACAGGATTTGGATTGAGCTTGAGCTTGGGGTTGAAGCTTTTATATACAATATTGGGCTTTTCATTTGCTTATGTGAATATTAGTCGCTTGCTTTGCTTATCATCATGTCGACTAATGTTCGTTCGCGTGCGCTTTTGTATTATATTGTTACCGGACACGTTGGCGTTCAAACACTCGCCAGGCCCACCAACTTAATCAAACTTGAGATTTTTATCGATTTATTTATATTTTATTTATATTTCTATATTCTTGCAAATTTTTATTTTCATAAGGGATAATTAAATTATTGAACATTTTTAATTTTAAAAATTTAATATTTTATTTTTTATAACAAATAAATGTGTAAATTTATAAATAATTTTTAAATTTAAAGCAAATAATTTTTGAATTGCTGATTAAATATTGTCGGCATACTCAAATTAATTTTCCGATCCAATTTGCTATATGAGTTATACTTGTTTATAAGTTATAATTTATATTATTTTTATTTTTTAATTATTTTAAATTATTAAATAAAATAGTGTTATTTTATAAAAAAAAATTGTGTGATAAGGTAAAATTAGATGTTTTAAATCTTGTTATTTAAATAATTAATAAACCTCCTGCTTGAAAATAAGTTAGATCGATTTATTTATAAGTTCAAACATCCATTTATAAAAAAAAAAAAAAGCATTGAAAAAGTTGTTAACACTCACACATCAATTTATAATGAAAAAAATATTAAAACACCGAATTATTAAAATCAAAAGCACCAACTATATAATTATCATTTTCTTAATAATTTATTAGATCCTTGCAAATTACAAAAAGGTTTGTTTGGTGGCCAAACAACAACAACACTAATTCCGGCAATTTTACACTTTACATGTAAATGCATTTAGATTGTTGTTATGTTATTTCCTTAACTCCGTAGGGTTGAATATTTCAAGGATAATTAATAGACATTTCTCTGCAGGGGTTAAGTATTTCATGAACATCTCATGTAACTGATGTAAATCATTATCCTACCGACTTAGAGCTGTAAATGACACGATGAAATTTTTTTTTTTTTCATTTTAAGTCTTCAGACGAGTCCAACACCACAAAGAGAAAAGCAAGGGATACGATGAATCATTGTGGGAATACGTTGGTTGTACCTGTACATTTACGGTTCTATTTATTTAATGCATATTTCGAATTACCATGCGGCTTCCTTGCGCCGCGTCCACCGCCAGCATGTCAATTATAAAACGCAATCCGATTCTTGTCACTTATTTCATTTCAGCCTCTGCACTTCCAATCTTAACAAACCATTTCCATTTTTTCTAACCAAAAAAAAAAACTCCCTCACGTTTTTTTTCCTCCTCTTATTGTTTTGAATCCTTCCACATAATCTACAAGCAACGAATAAAAACCTGCATCAGAATAATTATATACATGTCAAAGATTTTGCAAGCAAGCATCGACTACTTTCTTGATCTTGATGCGCCACCTGCTTCTACATGTAGCTTGTCTAATAGGAGATGGCACTTGGCGTTTGCAGCAATTTATTGCTCCAGAGCTATACAATCTGTTACCAAGATTGCTACAGTAAAGAAACTAGGCACTAAAATTCCCCATTCGCCATCTTACTCTGTTCTTTATATCAACCCAGATAACAGCACCTTCAAGATTGATCAAACAGCTCTGACTGAGCTTGTAAAAGAGAAAAATCACGAACAGCTCCAACAGTTAGATGGTGTTGTTGGCGTAGCCTCTGCTGTTGAAACCAACGCTGAAGGTGGCATCTTTGGGGGTGTTGAGGACATTGCTCGTCGCCAAGAAGCATTTGGCTCCAACACGTATAAGAAACCACCGACCAAGAGCTTTTTCTATTTTGTGGTGGAAGCTTTTAAAGATCTTACCATTGCCATTCTTCTAGGATGTGCAGCACTTTCTCTTGCCTTTGGGATTAAAGAGCATGGCCTAAAAGAAGGTTGGTATGACGGTGGCAGCATTTTTGTTGCTGTCTTTCTTGTCATAGCTGTCTCTGCTGTAAGCAATTACAGGCAAAATAGACAATTTGATAAGCTGTCGAAAGTCAGTAGCAATATCCAAATCGATGTTGTTAGAAATGGTCGGCGGCAGCAAGTCTCCATTTTTGAACTTGTTGTTGGAGACGTTGTTTGTCTCAAGATTGGAGACCAAGTCCCTGCTGATGGATTGTTCATAGATGGGCACTCCTTGCAAATCGATGAATCCAGCATGACAGGGGAGAGTGATCATGTCGAGGTTAATTCCCACCAAAATCCATTCTTGTTCTCTGGCACCAAGGTAGCTGATGGCTACGGTCGTATGCTTGTTACATCAGTTGGCATGAATACAACGTGGGGCGAAATGATGAGCCATATCAGCCGCGACACCAATGAGCAAACACCTTTGCAGGCTAGGCTTAATAAGCTCACCTCATCGATAGGTAAGGTTGGTCTGGCTGTTGCTTTCCTTGTCCTGGTCGTCTTGTTGGTTCGCTACTTCACAGGAAATACACAAGATGAGAATGGAAATAGGGAGTTCAATGGCAGCAGTACAAAGGCGGATGATATGGTCAATGCTGTTGTGGGCATTGTAGCGGCTGCAGTCACAATTGTTGTAGTTGCAATTCCAGAAGGTCTGCCCTTGGCTGTAACACTCACTCTGGCATATTCCATGAAGAGAATGATGGCTGATCAAGCAATGGTGAGAAAGCTCCCCGCCTGTGAGACTATGGGCTCTGCTACCACAATCTGTACCGACAAAACAGGCACTCTTACAATGAACCTGATGAAGGTAACAAAGTTTTGGCTAGGCCAAGTGGAACAAAGCTCCTCTTCTTCGATTTCCCCTCATGTTCTTGACTTGGTCAAACAAGCAGTTGCCCTCAATACAACGGGTAGTGTCTACAGAGCAAATCCAGAATCTGAGTTTGAGTTCTCAGGTAGTCCCACAGAAAAAGCAATTCTTTCTTGGGCCATTCTGGATTTGAAAATGGATATGGAGGAGCAGATACATAGCTTTATCATTCTCCATGTTGAAGCCTTCAACTCACAGAAGAAGAGGAGTGGAGTTTTGATAAGAAAAAAGCTTGACAACACAATCCATGTGCACTGGAAAGGAGCAGCAGAGATGATACTTGCGATGTGCTCAAGTTACTATGATGCCTCTGGAATGGTGAAAATTCTGGATGAAAAAAATAGAAGCGTCTTCAAGCAAATTATTCAAGGGATGGCAGCCGACAGCCTTCGTTGCATCGCTTTTGCACATTCACAGATATCAGAAGAGCAATCTGAAGATGGAATACAAGAGAAAAAGCTCCAAGAAAACAGCTTGACACTTTTAGGACTTGTGGGTATCAAGGACCCATGTCGACCAGGTGTAAAGAAAGCTGTGGAATATTGCCAACACGCTGGAGTCAACATCAAAATGATCACAGGAGACAACATTTTCACCGCAAGAGCTATAGCCCTCGAGTGTGGGATACTGAAACCTGGTCAGGATATGTACAGTGGAGCCATAGTAGAAGGAGAAGAGTTCCGCAACTACACACCAGAGGAAAGAATGGAGAAGGTTGAAAAAATATGTGTGATGGCAAGATCTTCTCCTTTTGACAAACTTCTCATGGTGCAGTGCCTCAAACAAAAAGGCCAAGTTGTGGCAGTTACTGGTGATGGCACTAATGATGCACCAGCACTGAAAGAGGCAGATATTGGATTGTCTATGGGGATCCAGGGCACTGAAGTTGCCAAGGAAAGTTCAGATATTGTCATTTTGGATGACAATTTTGCTTCGGTAGCCACAGTTTTGAGGTGGGGAAGATGTGTCTACAACAACATACAGAAATTCATTCAATTCCAGCTCACTGTCAATGTTGCTGCGCTTGTGATCAATTTCGTAGCAGCAGTTTCAGCCGGAGAAGTTCCGTTGACAGCGGTCCAGCTACTATGGGTGAATCTGATCATGGATACCCTTGGTGCTCTGGCTCTTGCTACAGAACAACCCACCAAAGAGCTGATGGATAAAAAACCTGTGGGCCGAACTGAGCCTCTCATCACCAACATAATGTGGAGAAACCTACTAGCTCAAGCCTTATATCAGATAGCTGTCCTCTTGACACTACAATTCAAGGGGGAATCCATATTTGGTGTGACTGAGAAGGTAAATGACACCTTGATCTTCAATACTTTTGTCCTCTGTCAAGTGTTTAATGAATTCAATGCAAGGAAGATGGAGAAAAAGAATGTCTTCAAAGGGATACACAAGAACAAGCTGTTCTTGGGGATTATTGGCATAACCATAATCCTTCAGGTACTTATGGTGGAGTTTTTGAAGAAATTCGCAGACACGGAGAGGTTGAACTGGGGTCAATGGGGTGCATGCATTGGCATGGCTGCTCTTACATGGCCAATTGGCTGGGGGGTCAAGTGCGTACCTGTTCCTGGAAAACCAATTTTCAGCTATCTCAATTGGAGGAAGCAGGATTTAGAAACGAGGATATGATTCTTTCATTAATTTTATTCTTCGGTTATTTAGGTTGTATAAAAATACAGAACCATTGTTGTAATAAACTTAGCCGATCATTTATTTGTACATCCTCTGGAGATTTATTGTATTTGAGATTCCTTTGTATTTTTATTATAATACATGTTTTATTATATTTTTATATTTAAATAAATGCTTTCAAGTTATTTATGCTTGGTATAGTGTTTTTATTTTTATTTTTATGAGAGTAAACCTATATGCTAAAGAACAATATCTATATGAAGATAGTAAAATAAAAGAAGAAAATTTTCTCATTAAAAAAATTAACCCCAAAATTTATATTGTGGTTAAAGTGCTGAGAAACCCATCATTTTTCATTTTATGTAGTTATCGGACAAATGTATTAGATGAAAAAACAAATAAATTTATAATATTGTCATTCAGACTAATCAATTTCACTCAAAAATATGTTAACATTCTTGTCAAATAACCTCCTACTCAATAGGTGGTTTCTCCCTTTTTGCCTTCTTCAGTTACATTTGCATGTTGTTGAGGCTGTTAATGTTGAGTTGATTTCTTTTTCAAGCAATTTCTAGCTATATGACCATAGTTTCTACTGAAATGACACTGAACTGAGGGTTTGTTCTTACTCCAACAAGTCTTTTCAAAGTGGTTTGTCTTTTTACTTATTGAGCAGGGTGGAAATTTTCTTTTATTTTGAGCAGGAGCACTCTTTGAGTTAGCTTTGCTAGTTTTATCAGAACTCGACGTCTTCTCATGCTTGAATTCAGGCTTCTTTACATTCTGAGTTGCTTGAAAAGCACTCTCAGCAACTTCATCAGTCCTCAAGGACACGCTCTACTCTTGAGCTTGGAGTTTGCTGATAAGCTCAGTAATTGAGAGCTTATGAAGATTACAAGCCTCTTCAATAGCAACTACTTTGGCTTCAAACTTCTGTGGAATGGACACCAAGATTTTCTCAACAATTAGTTGATCAATAAATGCCCCTCTAAGAAATCTTCACTGAGTAACTACATCCATTACTAGTGTAATTTTTTATTGTTTCAGCTCCATCTTCATCAGCTTGAATTCCCTTTTCCAAGTGAGCAGCTTCACAGTTTTGACCCTAGCTCCACCATCAAACTCCTGCTTAAGCTTATTCCACACCTGCTCAGGATTTTCAAGTTCATAATTAATCTTGGTGAAAATGTGATCAGCAAGACCAGTATGTAGACAAGAGATTGCCTTATCCTTTGAGTTTATCCTCCTCATGAGCCTTTATCTGTGCCATTGTTGGATTTACACCCAATGGAAGTGGATCGTTGTCTGAAATTACTGCCTTCTAAAGCCCCTGAGATCTCAATCGAAAACCTCATTTTGACAGTCCAAATGTGAAAGAGCTCATGACCATTAAAGAAAGAAATTGGTGGGGCAAATATATTTTAAGAGGACATTATTCATTCTTTTTTTTTTTTTTTTTTTTTTTTTTGGTTTTAAAGGGGACATGATCCTAACTAGGAATTAACGACTCTCAATCTCACTGTCGTTTACACTCAAACTCACAACAATTTTAACACTCACAATTCTCTAGCGTTTAACTCGCACTTTTAACTCAATAACCTCACAGCCTGAAGGGCAATATAGCTTTGTGTAAGCAGCAGAAATTTTTACCAAATTACAACAGAGGCACAACGACAATCTTCGCAAGACTTTCAGCAACAAGAAATCAGATATTGAGTAAAGAAAAAATATGAGTTGTAATTGACATAAATTAGAAGACTTATCACTACTTTCATTTCTTTCAAATATTCAGAAATTCATACACACCAAATCATCATTAACTTTTCAACTAAAAGTGGTTTTTCAATCAGCCACTCAAAGATCTAATATACTTTAACAAGGTACAATTCCCTAAAACATGGAACAAACTTTGACTAGTTTTCAACAGTAAAAAAACTTTACAAAATGGTTATAATCTAACTAATTACCGATGAAATCGGTCAAGAACCAACAAAATAAGTTCTTCAAGTGACTTAAAGCTGCTGCTAAACTTCTTGCAACAAGTACTGTTACATTGGCTTCGTGATCTCGAAGCAAAATTATTTCATGAGTCCCAGCACAGATAGCCAATAACCTGTATTGACGTCATATTGTTATTTTTGTAAATTTTGCATCATATATAATTTGTTTGTTTAATTAAATAAACCAAGAAAATTTTTCTGTTATCTGTCTTAATTTAATAATGATTTTGCAACTTTACCACAGTACAGGAACAAATTTAGTACATGGAGATGAAACTATAATTAACAGTCACAGTAGAATGGCAATTTTAAAATGGTTTCTTTACATAAATATACCAAAAAAAAAAAAAACTCCTTCAAAAAAATTATTGACCAAAAAAATTTAAAAAAAAACTTTACAAAATTAATTCTTTCAAAAATAGTCATTCCTTTATTTCCCTACTCTATTTCTCTCACGTGCTCTTTCTCCCTCACTCTTTTTTTCTCTCGTTCATTCTCTATGTATTTTTCTTCTTTCAAAAATTCAAATATCTCTGCTACAATTTTTTCTTTCTCACCATCGATCGCATAAAACATGGCTATCAGCGAGTTTCTCACCGTTGAGCCTTAGGAGCTTCAATTTCTGTGTAAGCCACATCACCCCATGTACAACCCAAGTTTCTTCTTTTTTTTTTTTTTTTTTTTGCATTCACTATTTTAACTAAGTTGGATCCTCTTTTTTTCTTTATTGAAAAGTTGAATTGAGGAAGCAGATCTAGTGTTCCTAACAGCCGTTAAATAAGAGTGATAATTATGTTGCTTTCAAGGTATTATTTTCACTATAATTAATCTTTGTGACTTTCAACTTTCTTCCATTTCTTTTCATGAAGATTTAATTTGACCTAGATTCTTGGTATTTTTATTTTTTTTCCTTAAATTTTAGGTTAAGACAACGAATCCTAAAAAGTACTGTGTTAGACCTAACAGTGGGGGCATCAGTGGGAAAGAGGGTTGGCAAGCTGTAATGACATCGAATTTTGCAATGGGGCAGTTTAGATTCTTAGTTCCACTTTTTATTGGTCCATGGACATTGGAATTACCAGTGAATGGCCTATATGATACTATACAACTTTTACATGAATGCAGTATTTGTTCTTGTTTTATTTTGGTGTGTAATATGTGATTGTTTTTCTGTATCTCATTATGTGCAGAATTCTTTTTCACTGAATGAGCCATCAATTTTAATTGGTAAACATTGGTTGAACTTGCCAAGGTCCATGTGTGATGTTATAGCTCTCTCTCTCTCTCTCTCTCTCACTCTCTCTTCTCCTGTTTCTGCATTTTTTTTAAAAAAAAAATTGTGATTTTCTGAATTGCCAATTTTTACTAAATAAATCAGTAACAATGCAAGCACAAAAAAGGCGCCTCTTGATCTGCAATGCAAGGACAAATTTTTACTTTAGAGTGTAATTGCAAGTCCTAGAGCTACTGCTATGGATGTCAATGCAGATATGGTAAAGATGATTATTATGTATCTCTTTTTAGCTCCATTTGGGTTTTGCACTCATGGGTATATTTTTCTTTTTTTTATAAAATTTTTATTTCAATAAAGAGCCAGGGCATCAAGTTAAAGAGTGCAAATTGAGGTCTCTTTATGTTAAATTCAGGGCGTGAGAGTTCTGGTACAAACTTGAAACATAACCTTGGTGTCTCTAAAAATTGGAGCTTGGAAGAGCAAACAATACTTGAAGAAGGACTAAATAAATTCGTTCTTTTTCTTTTTGGAAGTTTCTTGTAGCTTTTCTTGAATTGGGTTCTTGAATTTGTTTAGTCTTTGATTAATTAATTTCTATTTCTTTTTATTGAATTGGGTTCTTTGCCATTTATCTGAATTTTGATTTATTGTTGAGCTCTGCATTATTAACTTTGGTACTTGCGGCTCATTGATTTCTTGTTAATTTGCCTGATGTTTATTCATCAACAAAAATTAACAAAAATTAATAAAATTTTGCAGTCGTTGATTTTTGTTTATTTTTATTAATTTTTATTATTTTTTTATTATTAATAATAAAATTAAGATCATAAATAAAATTTTTATTTTTATAAATATTAATGATAAAAATAATTATTTTTTAAATATATTTCATAATTTTTTATTGTTAATTTTTATTTTTAACAAAAATCAACAAAAAAAATAAAAACAACAAAAATCAACAAAAGTTTACAATTGTTGATTTTTGTTATTTTTTCAATTGTTTTTTCATTATTAATAATAAAATTAAGGTCATAAATAAGATTTTTATTTTTATTAGTATTAATAATAAAAATAATATTTTTTGATATAATTCATAATTTTTTTTTTGTTATTTTTTTGTTCAACAAAAATCAACAAACGGAAACAACAAAAAACAACTAGAAACAACAACTGAAATAACAAAATAAAAAAAATTAACAAACAAAACAACAAATCAACAAATTTTGCAGTTGTTGATTTTTGTTGTTTTTTAATTATTTTTTATTATTAATAATAAAATTAAGGTTATAAATAAAATTTTACTTTTATTAGTATCAATAATAAAAAAAACAATAATTCATAATTTTTTATTTTTTTTTGTTTAACAAAAATTAACAAACGAAAACAACAAAAAACAACTAGAAACAACAATTGAAATAACAAAACAACAAAATTTTGCAGTCATTGATTTTTGTTGATTTTTATTTTTTTCAATTATTTTTTCATTATTAATAATAAAATTAAGGCCATAAATAAAAATTTTATTTTATTAGTATTAATAATAAAAATAATAATTTTTAATATATTTCATAATTTTTTATTTTTTATTTTTTTTATTTTTAACAAAAATAAAAAAATAGAAATAATAAAAACAACTGAAACAAAATCAACAAAAGACCAATAAAAAATTGTAATTGTTGATTTTTGTTGTTATTTTTTAGTTTTTCAGTTTTCTTATTATTAATAATAAAATTAAGACCATAAATAGAATTTTTATTTTTGTCAGTATTAATAATAAAAAATAATAATTTATTTGATAAATTTCATAATTATTGTTGTTGTTATTGAAAAAAATTATTATTGATGACTACGAGTAATTTTTTGTTTAATTAGTTTAATTTTTATATTTTAAATAATTATTTTAAATACTGATAATTTTTAAAATTAAAAAAATATTATTTAAAATATAGAAATTAAATGATCAAGAAAGAAAGAGACCCCGAAAAAATTTATCATCTTCGGGGGGGAAAGACTTAGATGCAACTCAATACCCCTAACATTTAAAAAAAACGTTCGTCTTTGTGCCCACCTGCGATGATCAGTTCCCAAAGCTTTTTTTTTTTTTTTTAAGGGAGCTTAAAAAGCTAGAAAATATTTGGTCAAAAAAAAACAAGAAAAGCTAGAAAACAAGAACGTGGGAAAGCTGCACCCACTCTATCCTAATACAGAAGATAACTGATACTTGGGGGCTGCTTGAAAATGGTGGACACCAATATGATTCTGAGAAGCCAATTTAATCATTGGTAGCCGGCAGTTGTTAATTAGGCTTAAATACGGAAGCAATTAACATATATATGATCCTAATAGGACAATTAAATTAACCAAAACATAAATCATGGCATAATTATAAAAGTGACAGTAAAGGAAAACTTACTTGAAGAATCCATTGCAATAATTGAATATCCCAAAAGTAAGTATTAATAATATTCTCCAATCCCAATACCGTATAAACTTAAATTCGCCTTGTGATGATATCAAGACTTGTTTGATTCTTGATGAATGAATCAAACCCTTATATCAGAGTGCTTTTTTTTTTTTTTGAGAAAAGAAAACCGTAACCCCAAATCCTGAACAAAACACG
>CATIWM010213468.1:0-10149 GCA_949671775.1 Mallotus repandus | reverse complement strand
TAGTTTTTTTTATTATAGATATGATAGTGAACTTAACTTATTTTGTAAGGTTTTTTTTCAACGATTTATTGAATTGAATTTATGGTCATTTTGCAATGAATGTGTACTTTACATATATTATATATTTTATTTTAACTTTTTTACGTTTATTATTATAAAATAAAAAATTATCATTGTCTAGCAATGGAATAGAAATTCTATATAGGAAATACTAATACTTGGGGACGGATTTTGAATCTATCGCTAATTTAGTAACAGATTTTTAATTCCGTTGCTAAGTATACTACTTTAGAGAATTTGCTTTATTACTAATTTAGCGACAGATTTCTGATTCTATCGCTAAATTTAGCGACAAATTTCTTATTCCGTTGCTAATTTTAGTGACGGATTTCAAAATTCTGTCGCTAAATTTAGCGAGAGAATTTAGAATTCCGTCGCTAAATTAGCGAGGAGCATTTTACTGATGGAAAAATTTTCGTCGTTATTCCGTCGCTAAACAATTAAAAATCCGTCGCTAAATCTGTATTTTCTTGTAGTGACTGTATAATAGTAATTCAAGCTGATAAATATTTATATTGTTGTGTATTATTAGTTTGAAAATCCTTTTAAAACAATTTGTATTAGCTTGTATTGCTATGTTTTTATTGTATATCTATTGTATTTGTTTCTTTCAACAATGAAAACTTTTCATTTATGACAAAAAAAATTATATTCACATTTTGCAACTAATATTAATCTAATTAGAATTTGAATACAAAACCTCATGTTATTGAGCTTCCTAAAATAAAAATTCAATTAGATTTTATACACTAAACCAATTCTTTGAATAAAAAACAAAATCACATAATTATAGACGTTATGAAATCTTAAGATTTTTTTAACACTATTTAAATAGGGTGAGGAGCTAGTACAACATTTATTAAAGTATTGAACCAATTTTACCATTATCACTCATTGAGGATAGGTCTTCATTTACATCATTGCTCAATGGATTGTAATGCTATAATACATATTTTCAAGAATATTTCCAACAACAAAAAATACATATTTTCAAGAAAAGTTGAATGTCAAATCAATTTTGGCTTGAGTTAGAATTTTTTTTTTTTAAGAAAGTAGTAGTTGTTCCTCACAATAAACCATGTCCACATGCATATTTTGGTTTCTTTTGTAATCCGCAGCATGATTTGAAAGCTAAGAATGGACTTGTGTGGATGGGCTTGTTTTCACTAGGTGATTGAATTATATAGGTGAATTATTATATTTTTTTAATACGAAAAAAAAAAGAAATATTGTATAATTTTGTAAATTTATAACTCTTTATGTGTAATTTTTCTTGATAAATTAAGATATATATTACATTCCATCAGTATTTTCAATATATTATGTAGCCCTTTTTTTAACCAATAATGATATAATAATATTGTGGAAAATATCATGTCAAATAAGAGATATCACATCAGAATTAACATTAATATGTTTTATGGTATTATATACTTGTTGTTCGAAAAAAATGGTATTATATACTTAAAAATATTAACGGAATAATATAAAGTACTATATGTGTTTCAAGTTCGAAAATGGTACGAAGAAATATATGTTTTATTACATTGTATGTTATAATACATTATTAACAATTAAAAATATAACCAATGCGAATATAAATTGATTGTTATACTGAAATTCTAAGTCAGATCTTGAATTCAATTTCTATATGAAATATGTTTTGTAATATTTCTTGATTTCTATATGGAGGGATTTGTAATTTATTTGATATGTTATTACCTTATTTCTTATATGTAACGGTTTGTGATTTGTTTAGTGTGTAATAATATATGTATAATGATAAAATATAACTATAGAGTATTTTTTGGACTCTTTTCTTTAATTTATGAAGAAAAAAATCAAATACGAAAGATTAGAAACTTGTAGATATATAATTATTTTTTTAGTTTTCATTATGACATTACTCAATTTTAACATCAATTCCAATTTTTAATAAAAAATTGATCATTTTAACAGCATAACATGAAGTTTATGAAATGCAACAATAATTTTAGTGATTGTAAAAAAAAAGCTAATAGGATGTGCCATTAATGTGGATAAAAGCAACAATAAATAAGGGTGTGCATTTGGTTGGTTCAGTCGATTTTAAATTTTTGACCGAACTCAATTAATGAATCAAATTACAACTGAATTGAACCAAATTAAATAAAAAAACCTAACAAAACCAAAACAATCAAAATTTTTAAAATAAAAATCAAACTGACTAAACTAAACTTAATTTTTATAAATATTAATTATTTTAATTTTTTATTAAATTGTTATACCATTGAAAAATAAAAAAAAATTAATTTATTTAATTATTTCCATTAACTGAAACTTTTAAGTGTAAAATCTGACAGAACCAAACTATAATTTTAGTTGAAATCATAAAAATCGAAAATAAATAGTAAATAAACCGAACCGTACTAAATTAAATCGGTTTGATATCAACTTCGGTTGATTCGATAGTCTTGCACCCCTAAAAACAAATCAAGGTGCATACTGTCTTTCTAATAAGTAATTTTGTTGTATATGGAAAATAATTTTAGTCACTTAACTCATCTACATGTCTTTTCAGCTTTAAATGAAGTTGTCTTTCTCTTGTCTCTCCTCCATTTAGTACACTTTGGCAAATCCAATCAAAGGGTCTAACTTTATTCCGGTTCACAACTAAAACTTGCATAATTTTGAAAAAAGAAATAATTTATTTTTCCAGTGTGCCCACAAATCCATGTTACTGTTTTTTTTTCAATTGTCAAACCAACATACTCATCAACTATTGGAGTTCAATGAATTCCAAAGAGACCTAAAAATGAATTTTTTAAAAAAATAATTTTTTTTCGAACCCAAAACTTTTTTTTTTGAACTTAAACCCAAAACTTTCTACTTAATTAGATAAATGTATCACTATCTCACTCACCCTAGGTGAGTTCACAAATTCATGTTCCTTAAATGTTGTGTTTTGGATCTATTTCATAATTCCTATTTTTCATTTCATCAAAAGGAAAAAAAATAAAATAAAAGACATTCTCCATAGAAAAATTAAGTCATGCGCTAGTAATTGCAAATTGCAAAGAGGATGTGACCCTTACCCAATTCTTTCAACCACAATTAAAATATATAAACAAGATTCAAGAATGTTATGTTGAAAATTAATGTGGGAATGTGGCGACATTCTTGATTCATGAATTGAAGATCTAAAATTTTTTAGGGCATTAATTAAATTATTGCCTTGTTTGAGCAATCATCAATTAGTGAATGTGGTTTGTTTTCTTTTAGCCTTCTTTGTATGTTATTTCTTCTAGCTGTCATACTCATCTTCTCCTAGATTTCAGTAAGATTTTGGTAGCTTGCACATGGAATGTGGGATGACATTTTACTTAATTTGTGTGTGCAAGGATGGAAAGAGACCTTTGACAATAACAGAAATATATTGCCCCATATTAAATCTTGAAATTAATATTAAATTTTTATTTATTTATAAAATTTAGGAAAAACTCATCTCGATCAACACTTTTTACATTTCACTCCTATACTGAATTTTATACACATTACACCTCTATACTCTCAAAAATTTGACATTGAGCCCTTATTTGACAATTAAAAAAATATCCAATTTAGTCCTTATAATTTTAATTTTTTTCTATGTAATCCTTATAATTTGATTTTTAACAATTAAATCCTTAAAATTTTCTAAAATAATCCAATTAAATTTCTTAAAAATTTCAAAAATTATATATTTTAAATTTTTATCTAATTGAAATGTAGATAATTTATTTTTGGTAAATTATAATATTAGAAATATATATAACATTAGAAATTTTAAAAATATTTATAATAAATAGTGTATATTTTAATTGTTCATTAAACATTTAAATAATTAAAAAATATATTGAAAAAATAATACACAATAAAATTTTAACTAATAAAAAGACACGTTTATTATTTAGTAAATGAAATATAATAAATTATATTCACACATATATAATTTTTATTTACTATAATATTAACTTTAAATTTATGAAACTTAAATTAATACTTGATGTTGAATATTATCTTATTCACAGTCATCTATCTTATAATTTAAATTTTTTTAAAAAAATATATAGTTATAAAAAAATAATATATCAATCATTTATAGTATATTTTTGTGTCTTTTTTATTAGTTAATATATTTAAAAAATAGTTTATGTGTAAAATTATCAATTATAATTAGTGTAATATAAATTATAATTCTAATTAATAAAAAAGACATAAATTATTTAGTTAATAAAAAAGACACGATCATTTCTCCTATCTTACATGCTAGCTGGATTATATAAATTATATAATATATTTTTTGGACATCAATTATAAAGATGTTTGGGTAGATATATAAATTTTATACGTGTGAATATAATTTATTATATTTCATTTACTAAATAACTTACGTGTCTTTTTATTAGTTAAATTTTTTGAAGGAAAACATATCTTTTTATTAGTTAAAATATTATCGTGTATTATTTTTTCATTAATATCATTTAGTTATTTAAATATTTAATGAACAATTAAAATCTACACTATTTATTATAAACATTTTTAAGATTTTAAAAATTATATATTTCTAATATTATAATTTACTAAAAATAAATAATCTACATTTCAATTAGATAAAAAATAAAAATATATAGTTTTTGAAATTTTTAATAAATTTAATTGGATTATTTTAGAAAATTTAAGGATTTAATTTTTAAAAATAAACTTATAAGGATTAAATAGAAAAAATTAAAATTACAAGGACTAAAATGGATAGTTTTTAACAGCAATTATCTTTTTCGTTAAATAAGGACTTAATGTCAAATTTTTGAGAGTACAGGGGTGTAACGTATATAAAATTTAATACAGGAGTAAAATATAAAAAGTATTAAGAGTACAGGCCCCCAAAATGCATTTTTCCTAAAATTTCATCAATTGGACTTTTGATTAAATAATACTCTCTTTTTAATCATTATAAATCATTCATTATAACTCAGAGAAACACATCCTGACATTCTTTACTTTTTAACTTTTTTTTTTTTTAGTTACATCCTTATACATTTATTTTGGTATATTGTAACTCTGTACTTTTATTTTCAAGTATATTAGCCCTTATTTGAGTTGAATTTTTTTTTAAAAAAAAATCCATTTGAGTCTTTGTAAATTTAAAATTTTCTATTTAATTCTTATGATTATTATTCTTAACCAATTAAGTTCTTAAGATTATCAAAATGATTCAGCAAAATTTATTTAAAATTTTAAAAATTATATACATTTCAACCTTTTCTTATCTAATTTAGAAGTAAGTCATTTATTTTTAATAAATTTAAGATGTTATATATATAATTATAAATATTATAAATATTTTAATTTTATATTTTAATTATTTATTAATTAAATATTTATATAATCAATACAAAATATATAGCAATATATTAAAACGTGATAAAATTTTAACCAATAAAAAAACACATGAACTATCAGTAAAATGAAATACTAATGAAAATTATAATATTTGTTGAATAAAAAATAAATAAATATACTATCATATATAATTAGTTGATATTCAATAAATTAATAATTCTATTTATTATTATTTCACTATCATATTATATTTAAATTATAGTTTACTATCATATTATATTTAAAACTATAAAATTTAAATTTGAATTATTACTAATAAATTCTTTATCATCGTCAATAATTTAGATTCTCTCATACTTGAAAAATATATTAGACCTTAATGGCCTATTGGTATAAAAATCACAGCTTTTTTGATTTTCTATATATTGATACCAAACTTTAAAACTTGGTGAAACTAGACAAATTTGAAATATTATTTGCAATTTTAGCACAATTGTTATTCAATCATAAATTAAAAATAAAATATACGACATTTGAGGTGAATTAGCTAACATCATTATAATAGTTTCACATTCGTATGAAGGCTTAAAACTAGGTAAAGAATAATATCAACATAGTTTTTACAAATTAAATAAAATTTTATTTTCATTTTATATTTCTTTTATAAATTATTGAGGTTGAATTCTAACTAACTATTATAATTAGTATTTAAACGGTGTGGATGTGGAACTCATAATAATAAAAATTAGGTAATTCACCTTAGATGCCATATACATATTATTTTAATCAAATTGCAATTATGTTAAAATTGTAAATAATTTATTAAATTAGTTAAGTTTTGCCAAATTTTAAAGTTTGGTATAAATTTGTAAAAGTCAAAAAGATTGTAATTTTTTGCACCAATATATCAACTTTGAGCATATTTGAATAATATATAAGTTATAATTAAGTAATTACAATTGGTGTTGAAATTATTTTAAAATTTTCAAAAATAGACATAGTTATGCAAAAATAATATACCAACCATTTATCTTAAATTATAAATTAGCTAACATCTATTATCATAGTTCCGTATAAAGGTTTAAAACTAGATAGAGAAGAAGATGAACATAATTATTACAAATCAAATAGATTTTTTTATTTTCATTTTATATTTTTTAAAAACTATTGATGTTGAATTCTAATTAAATATTATAATTTATATTTAGATGGTGTGAATGTGGAACTCTCAAAAATAGAAATTAACTACTTTACATAAGATGTCATGTGCGTATTATTTTAACCAAAATGCAGTTGTGCTAAAATTACAAATAATTTATCAAAGTTAGTTAGTTTTGCCCAATTTTAAAATTTGGTATAAATTTGTAAAATTCAAAAATATTGTGATTTTGGGTGCCAATATACTGACCTTAATCATATTTGAATAATATTTAAGCTATAATTAAGTAATTACAATTGGTACTGAAATTATTTTTAATTTTAAAAAATAGATATATAGTTATGTAAAAATAATACACCAACCATTTGTCTTACATTATAAATTATATAATATATTTTTTTGAACAATAATTACTTGGATAAATAGGCCTTATATAGATAGGTGAATATAAATTATTATAATTCATTTACTAGATAGTTCACGTGTCTTTTTATTAGTTAAATTTTTATCATGTGTCAATTTTTCATTCATATTTTTTGTTAATAATATAATTATTGAATTGAATAATTAAAATCTAGATATGTCATTATAATATTTTTATAATTTTTTAAGATTAGATATTTTTAATATTATAATTTATTAGAAATAAATGGCCCACATATCAATTAGATTTAGGAAAGAAAAGGTTGAAAATATATATCATTTTTATTTTAGTATTTTTTAAGAACTCAATTTAGTTTAAAAAAAAGAATTAAATAGAAATATTTTAAAAATATAAAGACTAAAATGAATATTTTAAATAGCAGCTATCCTTGTACTGAAACTAAAAATATAGGGTTTCAATTGGGAAAAATAAAATGTACAAAAATGCAATAGGAAAAAAATTAAATATAAGTGATGTTTTCAACTTATTTCTATTGGCCAAATGCTCCATTTCACCCCTAAACTTTACTCTTTTGGTTTATTGCATCCCTCAACTTTAAAATTTGCCTATTACAAATTTAAACTTCTATTTTATGTCTATATCACCAATGATTTAACATTTTAATTTTCTATTAAACACATACATTGCCATCATGGATAAACGATTGAAATCAAACAAATTCAAGCACATCTGTCAGTGTAGCACAATGGGTGATATAGGCCCAAAACAAAAGTTGAGATGTGCAATAGATAATTTTTGAAAGTTGAGGAGTGCAATAGACCAAAATAATAAAATTTAGGGTGAAAAGGAACATTTGGCCTACTGAAATATGTCTATGTTGACATAATATTTAACACGTTAACGCATGTTCTATACACACGCTCTAATACTCTGAATCATGTGTGATATAGGTACAAAATAGAAGTTAATTTGAAAGTTGAAAGGTGCAATAGACCAAAAGGGTAAAGTTCAAGGGTAAAAATGAGTATTTAGCCTATTTCTATCGGTACAATAAAGATATTTAAATTTTAGAAATAATTACTATTACTCCCTGGGGTTATGGTCTAATTACTAGTCCGTCCCTCCTGTTTCAAAAATTAACTAAAAATCTCTTTAAGTTTGATTCGTTAAACAATTTACCTCTTCTGTTAAAAAGTGTAACAATATTCTTGGAATATGCTATTAGTCAAAGGTCAAAATAACTATTTCCAAAAATACCCTTAAATTTTCAAACTAAACTTAATTTAATTAAAATTAAAATTTACAAATATTTTTAAAAATAAAATGCAATATTTTTATATTGTAAAATATTTAGGATTTAGAAAAATTAAATATGATATAATATTATAAATTTAATCAAATATTGAGAATAAATATGTTTTTTATAATATTTAATTTTAATACAAATTTTTGTTAAATTTTAATTTACCTTGATTTGATTTAATTAAATCATAGCTTAAAATTGAAAACAAGAATTTAATTAGAGGTTGTATAATACTACAGATTTAACAAGATGAGAATAAATATATTATATTTTTTATTTCAATTATATATATATACACACACTATTTTTTTTTTAAAAATGATACCATTATTTTTTGGTCTGTTTGAAAATGATTATAATTCTTTGAGCAGTTGTATTACAACGTTTGAATATCACGACCTTCACAATTAAAGGCTATATTTATGCTAATTATTGATAATATAAAAATAATTATCTAAACATATTTATATTAATTTCATATTTGTACTAATTATTTATAATGTAAATTAAATGCATAAAATATATTTTTATAAATCATAACAAAATAAATATTATTTTAAATTATAATTAACAATTAAATAATTATAAATAGTTAAAGTAAGTACTAATATATACTATTCATAATATCATAACTTCTAATATTTTCATTGTGGTTGATGTTTTTAATAATTATATAAAATATTTTTTATTAAGTTAATGTCAATTTTTTATTTTGAATATAAGTAAATGTTAATTCTTTTGAGTTAAAAAGAATAATTTAATAAATATATATTTAAAATAATGTACTTCTTGTTGTTGATAAAAAAAATTCTAAACTAAAATATAAGCTATCAATTTTAAAATTTAACCAATCACTGTTATGGCACCTATTAAGGAGTGAGCAATGATAGTTTTTTTTTAACAACCATGTCTTTTAATTGAAATAAAGTTCAATTTGCCCTTTAAACTTTTTGAGAAAGTTAAAATTGCTTCTTTTTGATATTTTTCATTAATTTATATGTTGAATTTTATAATAAAAGTCAAAATAATCCTAAAAATTTCATTTATACCCATATTGCATAATATATAAAAAAATATCACAATAAAAATTATATAAAAAATCCATAAGAGTTTAGTTAATTAGTCCATATACTAGAAAATACATTTAGTAAAAAATTAAAATTTTATTTTTTAAAAATTATGCCCAAGGCCTAAAATATATTTATAATATGTTATGTTACTTGATAAATTTATTTATTCACCAGTAATTTTTAATAATTTTAAAATATCAAAATATATTTTATTTACTTATATTATTAATTTGTTTATTGATATATGTACTATCAAAATATTTTAACATTACGTGTCAAAATTTTTGAAGTATTTTAATATTTATATGACATATTAATTTACACATAAATAATATTAATTTAAATTATTTATACTTTTTAATATTAAGTAGTTGTATTAAATACATTAAAATTACATTTAATTTAATTATTGATGATAAAAAAAATGAAAAGAAGAAATTAATCAGTTAATAGTGGCATTCATGCATAAATTCAATAACATATTAAAGGTAAATATGTCATTTTATGTTAATTAACGTTTCTTTTAGAGAGAATGGGGAAATTGTTTAACGAATCAAACTTAAAGGGATTTTTAGTTAATTTTTGAAACAGAAGGGACGAATTAGTAATTAGACCCTAACCTCAGGGGGTAACAGTAATTATCCCTATAATCAAAGAATTGTAATCCTTAATCCTTTCCCCTCCTAATTTGAATGCATGATTGTAAATTCGTCACCATTATTTGTAATAAGTATTGGGTTAATAAACATGAAAATGACTAATGTGCAAACTTAGACATTGAACATGAAATCAGAAATGATTGCAATTCAAA
>CATIWM010213455.1:0-10678 GCA_949671775.1 Mallotus repandus | reverse complement strand
ATATATTTTAATAAATTTTTCTAAACCTACTATATTTTCATTGAATTCAATTAAGTTAGGAATAATTTTTGTTTAATAATAAATTTAAATTTAAAGAGAATTAATCAAATTTATTATGATATTGACATTTTATATTCAGCTAAAAATTAACTTTTTATGTTAAAAAATCGACCTTTTGGTTTGGTCTTCAAATCTCTAAAAATTTTGAAATATTCAGTAATCGAATTGAACAAATTCTCAGTTATATAATATTCCATAAATACATTATTTGAATAAAATACAAAATTTTTCAACAAACAATCCATATAGATCAATAGTTTAACATTACAATTTTTTTTTCCTAATAATTAAGAACAATTTGGACGAAATTGTAATTTGAATAAAAATTTCGAACCAAGCCAACTAGGCCCATTTGTTCAGGACAAAACGGCTCATCTAGAAAAGACCATTAGGCCCAACGTTTCTCGTTCCTCTTTCTCTG
The DNA here is from genome assembly GCA_949671775.1 of Mallotus repandus. NCBI lineage: Eukaryota > Viridiplantae > Streptophyta > Magnoliopsida > Malpighiales > Euphorbiaceae > Mallotus > Mallotus repandus. The sequence continues at coordinate 10,197 of CATIWM010213455.1, read as the reverse complement.
AGAAAACCCTCTGATAAACCCTCGCATCTGAAATAATCATCTTGTTGTATTTCATTTTTGACAGAGGAAATTAGGGTTGTGCCTTTCGGAAATGGGTTTGACCAATTTCATACTCACGGTGGCCGGCGTAAGCGCCGTCGTTCTTCTACTGAGGAGTGACGTGAAACAATCGGCTGCAATTTTTAGACGCAACGTTAAGCATATCCGGAACTGGCTCGAAGAAGAATCTGCTGCTGCCTCCAAGTATGTTCTTATTCAACTTCGATTTTACGAAATTCGGGTCTTGTTCTATGTTTTAAGCTTATGGTTAATTTCGATCAAATCAAATGATTTTATATTGTTATTGTTATTATTCTTTGGGGTTGGTTTCCGATTTTAATTCGTTTGTTTTGTTGTTTATTGATAAAAAGTTGAAGCCTAAGTAATCAAAAGTAGATTAAATAAGGTTTTTTGCACAGCATTATTGCTTTGATTGGATTAAATTTGTTGAAAGGATTAAATTTGTTGAAAAAGGGAAAGATTAATGCTTTGTTTAGATTGCTGACTAGATTTGTTCTTCAATCTTGGTTTCATCTTCTGGGTTTTGGAGGAATTTTTGCGAGCAATGTAGTTTTTTAATCTTTTATTGTTTTGCGTGTTCAGAATATTAGCACTATCTATTGATTTGTGCTAACAGTGTTGTATGTATTCATTTCTCTGGTGTGAAGATTTGGATAACATTGTTGTTTTACTTCTGTTGTTGTTGTTGTTTCTTGCTGTGTCGTGCTTAAATTGGATGACAAATGTGGTTACTGTTATTAATCAAAAGCTTTTTTAGTATTCATTTCATGGAATAGCTTTGGATATCCATTTGAATGCTAAATATTTTATACAATGGATGACTTGAGGAATCATTTTGAATTTTTATTTAAACAAATGCTGTTATTTGATGAAGCCTATTACATGTTATTCATTGATTGCCCTTATGTTGTTTTGAATGGCTGTACATGTTGTTTTGTAAGAGTAGGAGATTTTCCATATGCCAAGCAGTTTAGAGGACTTGTCGAGGGATCTGGATATGAAATGCTTTACCAGTGTAAAATCTTTGACTTTGAAAAGAATACTACAAAGGAACTGGAACTGGAATATGTAGGGTTCTAGTAACTGGGTTTATGATAGCATGTGATTTGTCAACTCATACACGGGTTGCTGTTAACTTGCTTCTTATTGCAAGTTGCTTTTTATGGAGGCTAAAATGTGATTTATGTATTTTATTCAGGTCTTCCGAGAAAGCAACGAAGGAACTGGAATCAAAGGTTTCTCAGAAAGACACCCCTAAGGATGATAAGCACTGATGTTTATATGGAAGTGCTGCAGTTTTAGTGATTTTTTTTGTCCATCTTTTCTCGTCTTTTGATGGTTTAGATAAATAAAGCTGTATAAATGTTCAAGGACATCTGCATCTAAATTTCCATGATTTTGTTTAGCTTTTTTGCGGTCTCCAAATATACTGAAATGTATCTTCAGATTATACTAATATTGTGAAAGGGAAGCATGTTAGCTTTTGGAATTCCTATTTGACCTTTGATGATCCCTTGCACGGGAATATTATTTTGGGTGCTAGCTCACTGCTGTGTGGGTAGCCCCTGCATAATTAAAAGAAAAATGTATTTGTTTATGAAGCATTGTTTTTTATATTTGTTTATGATTGCTTTGATTTTTGTTTCCTTGGCATGATTTCTCAAGTATATTGTTATTGTGATGTTGAAGTTAGCTTGGAGCAAACGCTTCGGTAAGCTGCATACCACTATTTTGCCAGCATTTTTCAACAACTTCACCCCTATTCAAATTTGCTATGATTAATTTAGCCAACTCGAATTTGATTGGATTTTTTTGCATGAAAGTCTACTTGCTATCGCCTGGTTCAGGTAGGGCCAGGACATTTTTTTTGGTAGTAGAGATGGATATTAGATGTCAACGAATTGAATTTTTCAATCCAATTCAACAATGTTCGTCAAATATGCCATGACAAGCATCAACGATCGGGAGAAAACTAGCACAGTGCTTCCCTTTGGAGTTTAGTCTTCTGTCTTCACAGTTAGTGCGCTATTGTCTCCTGTTAAAACTAACACAGTAGTCAGATTAATGTAGGTGGGAGCTAGCTCAGATCCACCTAATTGTAGACCAAGCAAATTCGTTTCAAGATGGATGATACGATAATAGAGTTAATTTCAACCAGGACTTTTATGTCTTTATCCGAAGGAGCCAATTATATTCTTGAATATTGGAGGTTGGAACTACTGATATGGACCCTTTTCGTGCGAGAAATTCAAACCTCACCAAATGATCATTTTACTGAATTTTGGTTTTGGCTTACTTTTTGGGCAATCCTCGTACATCAGAAAGTGAGAATTTGGCCATCATACACACTGCTGCAGCAGCACTGAACCAAGCAAAAGAGAGGAAAATAAAACAAAACCTAGAAACAGCAGCAAACTTCAGAGGCTCCAAAATTCACTTGATTGGGGTCATTAGGCTTTAACAGCAGAAACAACTTAGTTACTTTGTTTTGTTGCAAAGCAAGTCAAATAAAAGGTAGGCCAAGTTGGTCCGACTTGTGAGGATCTAGTATTTGCTTCTATGACTTTTCCTGAAATCTTTCAATCGAGATTCCAAGTATGCTGTAATCGTTGTCATGTGAACATGACAGTTCTGATTGACAATTCTAGTGGACAAAAAAGAGAACAATCCAAGTAGAAAAGGGCCCTGATGGGGCGAGAGGAGGCGCCATCCCCTATATTTGTTCAACATTTTCGGTGGTGCTGATATTGAAATCTCCTTTATAGGATACAAAGGAAGTCGAAAGAAGTAGAAACCCAACTTCATTTTTGCTTCTTGTAGTACGATATACATATGCATTTGCTACGAAGCCACACATAAACATGACACACCAACAATATTAATCTTTTCAACAATGTTAATCAATTAATCTACCCATTTCCATCTTGGTCAAGCCTCATGATCCATATTACGATACTTGTCCTTAACTGGTTGGTGTCTTAATTGTTTCATGTAGTAACATTGCTTTTCTGCCTAGCCGCCCCATGACAAATTCCTACTGTGAATTCTTCAAATGTAACTGTTATTACCGGTAACTTAATTGTATGGGCAGTGAGATATGTCACGTGGCGCGACATGTAGCAGAAAAAAAAAATACAGGGAATTAAAAATATACTTTTAACTCTTATCAATTTTTGCTTGAATTCACCCAAACATAGAAAACCAAATGGTAATTGTCACGGGGTATATGCATTAGCAAAATTGTTAGCAATGTCACAAGAGAAATAAAGCGGTTCGCTTTAGATTATAAAAATAGCAAAGAAAAAATCTAAAAATTGATGTAAATTATTAATTGCTATTTTTTTTTTATTTCAAACAACAAAATTATATTCTCATACTAGCTCAACTAAAATTGTAGTTTCCTCTAACATGAATATGCAACAGATGCTCAATAACATTGTTACAATTGGGTAATACTTTGGCATATAAAAACCTCTAATATTTATATTTTTCATGTGTAAAATTTATTGATATATATTACTATATAAATCCCTAAAGCTTATGTCATAAACTAAGGCTCCGTTTGTTTGGGGAAAATATTTTTCCGAAAAATATTTTCCTTTATTTTTCAATATTTGGATTACCAAAGAAAATAAGTTAAAAAAAAATAAGTGGTTAGTCAAAGGAAAATAACTTCAAAATAAGGGAAAATGATTTTCATTTTTAAAATGAAAAATCATTTTTCAATATATTTTTTAATGTCTCCTCTCCTCATTTATTGTCTTCTCTTTTATTTTTCAATGTCTTCTCTCCTCATTTATTATTGGAAAATATTTTTTTGGAAAATAAATTTTCTATATTTTCAGCAAATAAACGGAGTCTAGAACTCTACCCCACAACTAAAAATATCTCTAATACTAGATTTACAATAAATTCAATTAAGTTAACTAGAAACTTAATTATTTTTTATTATTGTTCAAATTACCATAAAACTATTAAATCAATAAAAAAACTTGACAAGTAACTATACAATTGTAAAGAATATTCTTTATGCAATCTTTTATTTAATAAATGCCATATTTTCTTAATTTATAGAAAAAAAACACATTCTAATTCCATGATTAATTTTTGACTTCCGCGAGAAACAACATAGATTATTTAAATATTCATAAACACAAGAGCTTGTAAGAAATAAGTTTTTGTTTTTATGGATTGGTGGTTCAATCAAATCAAGTCAAATTTTAGTTAGTTTGGATTTGGTTTGTTTATAATTGAATTAAATTCAAACTTAATTTATTATGTCACTTAGTATTTGCAATTTATTCACGAATTTAAACACATTTTAAAAAAATTTAAAAATATAAATTATAAATTAAATTTATACATAAAAAAATTTAAATAAATTATTTACTACATAAATTATAATTTTTATATAATATATTTAATAAAAATTATAATTTTATTCTAATAATATATTTTTTATAGTAAAAAATTGTATATTATATATCTAATCAAATTAATAATATATAAAAATCTCTAGTCATCTCACAAACTTTTATTCGAGTTTATTCATAAATATTATAAGTCGAATTTTGTATAGTTTAAACTCAATTTATTTATTAAATGAATTTTAATATAAAAATTTAAATAAATTTTTATTAAATTAAATTCCAAATAATTAGCAAGCCGCCCTAATCTCAATAAATTTTAATGTTTGGTATCATTCTATACGAGAACTTAAGAAGGACAACTTCCAAGGAGTGGGGCATGAATATGTACCGTGGTCGGTGCAGAGATCCCTCCATCAACTACATTAAAATGCTACAGAATGAATATTCCCTCCAGTCATTTTTTTTTTTTTTTTGAACAACCTCCACTCAATTACATATGCTGAACTTCGATAAATAAAATGTGATATAATTTTATTCTTTAAAATGTGTTTTATCATCCATAATATTAATGTGGGTTATCATTTTACGATAAATGGTAGTAAATAACTATTCACATTATATAGTTTACGGTCTATAGGACTTTTTCAATGAATAAAAAAATAAAACATTAATTAGAGAAAACTAATTTAAACGTTGATGGATTGTATAACATGAGATAACTCTCTTTTTCAAACAATAGTAAAATTTGAATCTTATACATCATAATACCTTTGAAAAGCGGTGACCATTAGACCTTTATGCAATTAATAAACCATTTAGTTTAATATGAAAAATGCCAATTGATAATTTAGTTCAATGACAAAGTCATTATTTTTGTTATTTTCTAATTATAAATGTATTGTATTAATATAAAAGAACTATATTTTTAAAATTATCTGAAGAGAGAATATAGTTTTAGATGAGATTTGAAATACTTAACCTATGAATAATATATATGGGGCTTTTTTTTTTCATAAAGAAACATATAAATCTGTATTGAATAATGCATATTGAGATACCTTAGTCTTGGTAATTTTATATTTCATGCTAATCCAATTGAAATGGTAGGATTCAATATATAAACTCAATTTGCATAATCACACCTAGCTAAGTATTTTTGGTAAAAAGAATTACTGAGTTAATTAGTTTGATTATCATTAAGATACTGATCTTAATCCCCTCTATCTAAAGGAAAAATAAAATACAATCAAAGCCTCACACTACAGGCTATTTCCTTCATAATGAAGAGGAAAATTGAGGGAAAAAGGATCATTTGCGATACATTAATCGAAGGCTAATTAAAGAGCTTGTGTAGATATAATATGGTGCAACATATGTTACATTAAACATTGGAATCCATTGCAATTCCCATTAAAAATTAATGTTTGAGATTGCAGAATGAATCCAAATTTACATCATTTAGATTGCAAAATGAATCCGAATTTACATCATTTAGATCAACCACACCAAAAACATAAAAACCAAAAAAAAAACAAAGAAATGAATTGAAGAAAAGTTACTTATCTAAAGAACACAACCAGCAAGAACTTCACTAAGGGTGTACTTCTGCTGCCATTACTATGATAAGGAACCTTTTATTGCCATATATCCAAGGGGAAGGCTCAACACATATTTATATATTAATAAAGTGTACATATATAGTTTAATCTATTTGAAGACTAATTACCATCCATCATCATCATTATCACTTCTTTATAAAGGGGTATAAATTTGCATCTGGCTCAAGATATGTTCAAAATTGTCAGTTTGTTTCTCTATGGGATGAGTGTGCATCCCTTCATAAGTTGTCACTACAACACCTTCATCTTTTGTTAGGCGTTGCACTTGCTTCTTTACATTGCACCCTTGATGTGTGCATCGGTAGTAGCTCCTGGAAGTGATGAGCCAAAAAAGAAAAAAATAAAATCAATGATAAGTACACAATATAGGACTATTCATTGTTCATTGATCTATGAATTAAAAATGTGAAACAATCAATGGAAACTATAGAGTGCTTTGTATTTTTGTGCATGCATATACTCTTAATACTAAAATAGAATTATGGAGTACTTTTGTGCAAATGAATAGTTGTAATGTATGCATATGTAATCTACATATAGTGCTGATCAAATTAAAATCTCCTTTCACGTAATGGATTCAAGACAGAATTATAATTGGAAAATTCTTGAATGTGCTGAGTATATAGAAATAAGAATGAATAGTTATTAATTATCTAGATATTTGTTATGAATCAATAACTCGATCAAATGTAAAACAACCGGCTAAATCACTGGTATAATGATTAAGTGTAATAAATTTGGAATAAACAAATATTTTCTGTATCAAATAACACATCAACCATTAGAAAAAAATGTGTGCTTGATTTGACCTTATTGGGTAACAAAGAAAATACTAGAAATGGAGGGGGGACTGTATTGGCAACGTATGACTCTAATGTTTGGGAAGAAATGAATCTAATGTATGATTATAATCACCCAACAAAATTAAATTAAGATTGTCGAACTTTTATATATATATGTATAAATTGCAAAGAAACTATCATATCATCAGTTTCATTTATCAAGTATAGAAACCCTAAAACAAATCCATTATCGCTGCCATGGACAGCTATATTGCAAATGTATAAAAAGGAAGTGCACATAGATAGCAAGATAACATGCATCCAGATTTTGCAAGACAATAACCCTAGTCTGAAAGCTTAAAAAGGAACTTGACTTTCAAGGTCGATCGACTTTGGCTTATCTAAATAGTAGATCTTGAAGGATCTAGCTTTGCGGCTCTAGGGCCAAAAGGATCATCCATATCCAGATATATACACTTATATATGCATAATGGGTACTATGTATACAAACATGAAATGATGAAAAAAATTAGAAATGAGCAAACCTTGGGAATTTGTTATTCTTGACAGCTTTTTGGCCATACTTTCTCCATCTATAACCATCATCAAGAATATCAACCTGACTTCTTGTTTGAAAAGCATATCTAGGCTTTCTAATCTTTTTTTCACCAACCTTCTTCTTGCAGCTTGCTTTTACCTCAGCAGTACTTTCAGGCCCAATTAATGAAAAGCTTGCATTATTATTACTTTGTTGAGAGATGAGATCATCAACATCCTTGACTGCTACTTCTGATCTAATTGGCACTGAAGAAGCTACCTGATGATGACCATATTCATGATTCTCTAACTTTAAACCCAAGAAGCCATATGAATTGCTATTGCAACTATTGTTGTTGTTGCCTCCTTCAAAACTGCTAAGAACCTGGGAATTCGACATGTTTGATGAGACTTGATAAGTAGAAGATGGCGATGATGATGATAGCCCTATTGTCGATGAATATGGAAATAACATTTGGAATTTTTCCATGAAAAAAGAACCTGCGCTACTTATGATATGAAGAAAATTTTGAAGAGAGGAAGAAGAAGAAGAAGAAGATCAGTCTAAACAGGGTAGAGAGTCCAATATAAAAAGAAAGAGGCGGCTGTACATTAATTAATTGACAAAAAAAAATTACATCAAAATTCAGAGAAAAAAATGCATTTGGTGTAAAAATAAAAGTGTCGTGAACGATACGAAAATTCTACTGTGATAAAAAAAAAAAAGGAAAACTTTTTCTTCTACATTTTATGAATAGGACTTGAAATTTGAATATTAGAAGCATTATTTACTCTCATAAACTTCAAATTATATATTTTTTTAATTAGCTCTGGGTGTATCTATTATAAATAAATTGTACAAAATTTTATAAATTTTATTTACAAACTATTAATGAATTTGTGCATTGTAAATAATATATATATATATATTAAAATAATTAATTAATTAATTTTAATAAATTAAAACTATAATTTAATTAAATATAAAAATGAGAACTTCAAAAATTATTGTAATTATTTTATTTATTATTTTTAAAAGTACATATATATATTTTTAATATGTAAAGTAATAATAATAATTAAATAAATAAAATAATAAAAATAGAAAATAGTTGAAAACAGGAATGTTTTAATTAGAAGATATAATTTTTATGGAAAAAAAGTGTAATGTTTTAGATCTAATAGAATGAGAGTATTTTACATATAATAGAACATTTGTATGTTAAAATAAAAAATTTTATATTTTTCATAGAAAATATAAAAAAAATTAATAACTCAACACATATTTTTTGTAAAAAAATATTGTGAATTTTAATAACTCAACACATAAACCCTCATCAGTGAATACTGAATTATAAGAAAGAATACTTGTCAAATTTTTAATTTAATGACTTTAAAACTCAGTATTTAATATATATATTTAAGTGTGTGTCTTTGATTTAAATAAAAATTTTCTAAAATTTATTTTCAATTTCAACTTTTTAGTTTTAAAAATTATTTATTACTAAATTAAATTTTTTAAATTTTCAAATGAATTCAATTATATAATATTTATTTAAACTAAACACATTTTACAATAAGAGTTCAATTAAAATTGAATTATGTTTAAAATTCATTTGGGACTAAAATGAATTATTTATAAGAATTGAACCAAATAATGGTGACACATACTAATTTCACCTAATAAAATAACCTTATATTTTCATTAGACTAAATAATAATTTTTATTATTTGTATTGTTTAAAATATTTCTATCATCTTATTTTAATATTTTTATGTTATTTTATTGTATAAAATTGAATAAAAATCAAATATGAGCTCATATTCTAGATGTATAAAAATATATTATACCAAATTTATATAACATGATATTTATTTAAATCAAAATAAAAATTAATCAAATTGTTTAAACCTTCATTAGCGCCTAGCGGATTGATTAGACAAAAGTAAGTTTGAAAAAGCAGGCGGCTTCATCATTCTGAATAAGACTAATAAGGTAATTAATCACCTATAAAATTATACCCTATAAGAATATTTCTACACTAAAGAATTATATTAATTTTTAAGTGAGAGTTTATGATTTAATAATTTATTTTTCAATACATCTAAAAAAATAAGATTCACATTTTTTTCATTATTAATATATAAAATTATTATTTATTTATTTATTAAAAATATTTTTTTTATACATTGCTTTAGTATTTGGTTTATGTGACAGAATATATAAAATATTTGGTAAATCATGGTTTTGGGTTTTGGTCATTGTAGCTAGCACCAAGCTTGGACTAGTAGCAGTTGCAATTGGACTGAATATTCCACATTGCACGTGACCATAAGCTTTGATTTGTTTATCTTTTATATAATTTTTTATCCTAAATTATTAATATTTAAAATTTATTAAATTCTAATTATTTGAATCTAATTTAGATAAAATTATAAAAGTAATAAAAAAATTTCATCTATTAATTTGTTATGATGTTTTTCTTTTTTAAACAATATCAATATTGTTAATACCTCTATTAATACTTCATAATGTCAAGACTAATAGTTATTATTATTAGCATGAGATATGGTATTTAATTTTAATAATAGATATGATCTCATCATATCAAATCTGAAATTTAAAGTTTTAAAAAATCTAAAGTTTCAAATATCTCAAACTAAACTAATTGATATAAACCTTATCAGTACAATTATATATATTATAATTTAAATTTAAAATTTAATATGACACTAATTGATTACTAATATTTCCAAAAAAAAAATTGATTTCTAATACTATTTATATAAATTTTATTTTTCATAAGCAGAGTTATGTGGTGGGTGTAT
>CATIWM010213453.1:0-15781 GCA_949671775.1 Mallotus repandus | reverse complement strand
AACACACAATAATTTAACGTGGAAAACTCCCAAATTGGAGAAAAACCATGGGCGTTGTCAAAAGACAACCAAGAGAAAAATATTCACTATGTGGAAAATTATTACAACCACACTACAAAATATTTAACTCTCACTCACACCTAAAAGCTCAAGTATGCACCCAAGAGAATTTCCCATAAATTCTCTACTAGTATAGCTAATAGCTTCAATGGTACACCAAATACTATATGGTTATTGACACACTTAACAAAGGAGGGGAAGGAGTCCTTTTATAGCCTAAGGACTCCTCTAATTTCTACAACAAAACAATGTGGGATTTTTGCCAAAACTAACTAATCCCCCTTCCTTCTTTTCTTTTCAATGTGGGATAACATTCCCACATCCATCTTTTAATTTTTTTCTTATCTTATTTCAACAAATACAACGAACATATTCATATATTCTTCTATTATATATTTCTATCTGGTATCAGAGCCTCATGGCTTCAGAAACTGATACTCAAATCATCTCAGTCACTTCTTCTCCTCTACCCTCATCATCTTCTACTCAGTTGAATTTTTCTCTTAAACTTAACTCTCGAAACTACCTAGCATGGCGAACCCAACTGCTTCCTCTGTTTAGCTCCCACGATCTTACGGGTTTTCTTGATGGTTCCACACCGGCACCTCCACAGACTATTCCAAGCACAACAAATCCAGCAAATCTTATTCCCAACCCCGCCTATCTCAGTTGGTTCAAGAAAGATCAATTACTTCTTTCCTGGATTTTATCTTCCCTATCCGAAGAAGTTTTTCCCTACGTTCCTAATGTCACCTCAGCCTACACAGCATAGTAGATTTTGGCTCAGACCTTCGGTGCGATTTCTCAAAATCGCCAATTGCAACTTAACATCGAACTCTAGGAGCTTAAACAAAATGATCTTACTGTTACCCAATATTTGCTGAAAATGAAATCTCTTATTGATGAGCTGGCTGTTGCAGGTTGTACTCTCTCTGCTGCTGAACTGAATGCGATTATCTTTCGCAATCTAAGACCTGAATTTCAATCGGTTATTACGGCATTAAGTATGCGACCTGAACCTCTATCTTTTAATGAACTACACGGTCAGTTAATAGCTCATGAAATACTCATGCGAAGCCAACAAGAACAACCTCTTGCCCATGTTGCTTACCCATCCTTTTCTTCTCCAAGACCACTACTCCTACCGACTCCTTCGCTATCACCTTCTTCCACCCCAAACCATTTTCACACTCACTCTACCACACCTCGTCCTTGGCAGCCTCCTCGACGTGGTTGAGGTTCTCGTATTGCCTATCAAATTTGCGAGCTTTACAATCATCAAGCATCCACATGTCGTCGTCGCTATCAACCCCAATCCTCCTATACTGGTACTGTCACTCATTCCTTTTCTAATCAGTCTTCATTTGCCTCCTATCAATCACCACAAGCCAATATTGCTCAATACCACCCTCCTACTACCATGCAACCTTGGGTAGCCGATACAAGTGCAACCTCCCACATTACACCATGTTGAATTGGAGTCGATTAAAAATAACAATAAAATAATTATTAGCACATGAATAGTGAATAAGAAAATAATTTAATGGGACAATATAATAGTGAACAAGAAAATAATTTTTCAACTAAATAAATTCACTATTACAAAAGAAAAATATTTTATAACCCAAGCTCACAAATTATTTCCACTCTTGTATACATACTACAAAACCCACCCACTAGTATCTCACTTTTATTTGCCACTCACGGCACACTCTCTCTCATACACTACACACACGACTCACTTATAACATTCACTCACACTCACAAATGATTTTCTTTATGATTTTGTTTTTCTCTTGGTGTGTTTCAGCATGAAACTCAACACCTATTTATAGTGCAAAATGCACTCTACAAGAACCAATCATCACCATCCAACATTTACCAACTTTTCCATTATCTTTGTTGGCCAATCTTTTGCAAGTGGAGTCCACTTGCTCTTAAAGTTGGTAGAGCACTTTGCTTAATTTTGATTGCACAAAAGAAAACCATCTAGAAGATTTTATTAGTAATGATTTTAACACTCCTCCTCATTACTAATATCCCTAATCTTCTTCCTTGAAGTCATGCCAAGTTCATCTCGAAATTCTTCTAATTTTTCACTATTAAGACCTTTAGTGAAATGTCTGCCAATTGTTCTTCTGTCTTCACCTGGATCACCTTGATCTCCCCACTTAAGGCTTTTTCACGAAAAAAGTGATATTGCACTTCCACATGCTTTGTTCTGGCATGAAACACTAGATTTTCAACTAAACAAATAGCTGACTGATTATCACAGTATAGTGGTACTGGATAATCAACTAGTTAGTGTAAATTCTCCAACAACTGTACTAACCACGTACTTTTCTGTGCTGCCATCGTTGCTGCACGATACTCAGCCTCTGTTGTTGGGAGTGACACTGTTGGTTGTCTTTTGCTACACTAAGTAACAACTCCAGAACCCAAACTAAATGCATAACCGGTGGTTGATCTTCGTGTATCATAATCACCAGCATAATTAGCATCGCAATATCCTTCCAACTTGCAAGTCATTTTACTTTTATAAAATAACCCATGATCAAGTGTTCCTTTGATGTACCTCAAAATTTTCCGAACAGCTTCCAAGTGTGACTTTTCAAAGTTTGCATGAATCGACTGACTACTCCAACTGCAAATGTAAATATCTGGTCTTGTCAATGTCAAATAGATCAAACTACCAACTATCTGTCGGTACATCATTAAATCCTTAAAATCTTTGCCTTTTGTTATGCTTAATTTGGAGTTTACCTCTATTGGAAGAGCAAGAGGTTTGCAGTCAAGCATTCTATACTTTTGAAGGAGATTCCTTGCATATTTCTCCTGACATAAGAATAACCCTTCTCTTGTATGCTCCACTTCTAATCCAAGAAAGTGATTCAGCTCTCTAAGTTCTTTCATCTGAAATCAGACTGATAGATTCTTCTTTGTCTGATAACATCGTCTCCAGTGATGATGAGATCATTAAAATAAATAAGAATTACTACTAGCTTCCCTTCTCAAGCTTTGACAAATAAACTCGAATCAGCTGGTGCAACTCCATAGCCACTATGGATAAAAAACTCAGCAATCTTGTCATACCATGCTCTGGGGGCTTGCTTCAACCCATATAATGCCTTTTTCAGTTTGCAAACATACTTAGGATTAAGTTTGTTCTCAAATCCTTTAAGTTGCTCCATGTACACTTCTCGATCCAGCTCTCCATTAAGAAAGGCATTCTTAACATCCATCTGCCATAAATCCCTAGAGTTGCTTGCAACAAGTGCTAACAAAACACGAACAGTTGAAATCTTGGCCACTGGACTAAACGTTTCATCATAGTCTAGCCCATACTGTTGTGAGAATCCTCATGCTACCAGATGAGCTTTGTATCTCTCAATTGAGCCATCTGGACGAGTCTTGATCTTGTACACCCATTTGCACGAGATAGGCTTCACATCTTTAGGTTTTGGCACTAAGTCCCAAGTTTGATTTTCAGCAAGGGCTTTGATCTCCTCTTCCTTGGCTTTTCTCCATTCAACTTTTTGTGATGCCTCCTCAAATGATGTTGGTTCTTTTTCTTCTTCTACCACTGCAACATTAGCATATTTGGGATTTTTTATTTTCACCCGAGTTGATCTTCTCAACTGTATTGGTGATGTTGTAGGTTATTCTTCTGGCATCTCCATTGTTGGTTGATCCTCAGCATCTATCCTTTGATACACACCAGTTTGCCATGGCCTTTCTTGAGGTTGAAACTGTTATGGACTCTGCTAAACTTCTGTTGACTGCTCTTTATTCTTCTCATGTAATTATTCTTCTTCATTGGAGTGAGGAAGTGCAACATACTCTAGTGTCCACCATGATGATGTCTCATCAAATACAATATTTTGTGAGACATAGCATTTGCCAGTTGTAGGATCACAACATCTCCATCCTTTTCTGTTCCCATCATAGCCCACAAAGATACACCTGGTTGTCTTTTTCTCGAACTTGCTACGTAGATGGTCAGGTACAAATACATAGCAAACATAGCCAAATACTTTAAAGTGGCTCACTGTAGGTTTCTTGCTCCACAATTTCTCAAATGAAAATATAAATCCCATCTTTGGTTGAGGAAGTATGTTGATTATGTGAGCTGCTGTTTTCATACACTCGGCCTAAAATCTCCCAGGGACATTCTTGGCATGCAACGTGCTTTTGCATACTACTGCAAGATGCTTATTCTTTCATTCTGCAACACCATTCTATTGTGGCGTATTTGGACAAGTCAGTTGCCTTCTAATCTTGCACTGGACAAGATAACTTAAGAACTCATCAGAGATGTATTCTCCCCCATTGTCAGTACGAAGACACTGGATTTTGCTTCCAACTTCACTTTCAACCATCAACTTAAACTCTTTGAATTTTGCTAGAGTTTCATATTTTTCTTTCATAAAATAAACCCAGACATATCTTGAATAATCATCAATAAATGTCACCATGTAGTGCATACCATTGACTGATGATTGCTTCACTTTTCCAAATACTTCTGAGTGGATTAACTCTAGCGACTGTTTGGCTCTGAATGATTACTCCTCATATAGAAGTTGGTGCGCCTTTCCATACTTACATCCAACACAAACCATGTCAGTACAAACATCAAGATTAGGTAGCCCTCTTAAAGAGGACTTGCTCATCATCATCTTCAGCTTTTGATAATTGACATGTCCCAGCCGTGCATGCCACAATTCAGCTGTTTCATTGCTCCTTGTCTTCTCCACATAAGCATCTTCTCCAAATAAAACGTACCTAGAATCCACTTTTTGTCCCTCCATTATTGGTGTGTCAACTATTTTAACTTGTTGACAAACCTTGACATCTTTGGGGCCAAACACAACATAATTGCCACAGTCACTTAAATCTGAAACTGACAAAAGATTCTTCTTCATGCTTGATACTTTGTACATATCCTCCAACTTTACTTTTTGTTGATTTGAAGAGGAAGTGATCAGGGTGTCACCAATATGAGTGATTGGTAGTTATGAGTTATTTGCAGTTACCACAACTCGCCTGCCTTTGTACTCCGAAGCATTACGGAGCTTGCTTTTGTCTCTTGTCATGTGATTGGAACAACCCGAATCAAAAACCCAACACTTCTCATAATTAATTCCATGAGAACTAGATGCCTGCTCTTCTTCTACTTCTATTGTGGTGGCCATAAGGCTAGGGACTTCCACAATCTCTGAAGTATAACACTCTTCCATTTGCACAGTTTCTGTAAATAATACTTCAGCATCCCACTCTGCTTTATCCTAGTGGCGATTGCTTGTTGTTGCTACATTATTCTGAACAGTCTTCTTTTTAGACCAGCAATCTCTGGCATAGTATCCTTTCTTGCCGCAGTTGAAACACTCGCCATTCTGACGTTTAAAATTTTTAGATTGTTAATTGTTGTGTTGCTGCCTCTGTTGGAAACCCTCTGATTTGACTTTACCTCGTGTCTTCCGTCCATTGTTACCACAAGGTTGATTCTTCTTTTTATTGGTGAAAAATGCCACCTCTTCAGTATTCAAGGAAACTCCAACCATTTGTTTTACTAGTGTTTCTTGAGTTACCAACAAATTCTCTAACTCTTCGATTGAAGGTTGTATGGGCCAACCTTGAACTGCAGCCAGGAAACTGTGGTACTGAGGTCGTAGTCCATGAATGATGATTCTCCTCATTCTGCTGCTGACTATTTTTGATGCCTCATCCAAATCAGCAATTTCTCGACATAGGAACTTTACCTTGGTAAAATACTGACTAATTGTCATATCTTTTTGTAAGATAGACAGTAGTTCATTTTCTAACAGTTAAAGTCTAGCGTCATTCTTCTTTGAGAATCGCAGAGCAAAAGAATCTCAAGCTTCTTTCGATGTGGTAGCATTTCTGATGTGTTCCATCATCTCCTCTTCAATGGTTGTTTTGATGGCAAACATGACTTTCCCAACTTTGATTCTCCATTTTTTGAGATTTCCAGCATCATCTGGTGGTGGTGATGTAGATTCAGTCCCAGCAATAACCTCCCAGTGGTCAAGTTCTCTGCATGCTATAATTGTTATTATTTAATTTTTTAATAGCACCGACATTACTCGATTCTGCCATAGTGACTTGGATTTAGCAGCCTCATGTTTCACCAAGCAAGCATGGTTCTGAACCAATAAGCTTCACAGTTCCAAACTATGCACGTGCAAAATCTCCCCCTTGCTGTAAATTGAAAAATTCTTAAAAAATCTTTTCTGATGTGGAAGATCAGTCAAAACTGCAACCATAGAGCATACTCAGAATTTCAAGAGAAATTACAATCACAGCTCTGATACCACTTGTTGAGTTTGAGTTGATTAAAAATAACAATAAAATAATTATTAGCACATGAAAAATGGGACAATATAATATTGAACAAGAAAATAATTTTTCAACTAAATAAATTCACTATTACAAAAGAAAAATATTTTATAACCCAAGTTCACAAATTATTTCGACTCTTGTATACATACTACAAAACCCACCCACTATTACCTCACTTTTATTTGCCACTCATGGCACACTCTCTCTCATACACTACACACACCACTCACTTATAACATTCACTCACACTCACAAATGATTTTCTTTTTCTCTTGGTGTATTTTAGCATGAAACTCAACACCTATTTATAGTGCAAAATGTACTCTACAAGAACCAATCATCACCATCCAACATTTACCAACTTTTTCATTATCTTTGTTGGCCAATCTTTTGTAAGTGCATAGTCCACTTGCTCTTAAAGTTGGTAGAGCACTTTGCTTAATTTTGATTGCATAAAAGAAAACCATCTAGAAGATTTTATTAGTAATGATTTTAAGACACCAGACCTCGGTGCCCTTTGTTGGTTTTGGTAAAAATTTGTCAATCCTACATTATTTTGTTATGAGAATGGGAGGAGTCTCTCTTGGTTAAAGTGTGTCAATCACCAACAATAATTGGTGTACCATTGAAAGCTATCAACTATACTAGTAGAGAATTTATGGGAAATTCTCTTGGGTGTACTTAAGCTTTTAGGTATGTGTGAGAGCTTTTAGGTATGTGTGGGAGTTAAATATTTTGTAGTGTGGTTGTAATAATTTTTCACATAGTGAATATTTTTTTTCTCTTGGTTATCTTTTGACAACGCTCGTGGTTTTTCTCTATTTTGGAGTTTTTCACGTTAAATTATTGTGTGTTTATCTCTTTTATTTTTCAAGTACTTTTGTTTAAGTTGTGATCTAAAGGGGTGAAGGTAATTGTTGGATTGTAAAGGGTCAATTTTTTCCAACAATTAGTATCAGAACTGATGGTTTGGTAAGAGCTTGAAGGCTGCATAGGAATTTTTTTAAATTCTAGGTATGCTTTGTGGTTATGACTTTGTCCAATCTTCCACATCAGAAAAGATTTTTTAGAAATTGTTATGATCTAACTTAAGATTCTTTACATATGGTATTGTGTTTATTGAGTATGGTATTGTGTAAGTAAGTGCAGCCAAGAAAGTTTTGTCACAGAGGCTATAATCGCCTAAGGAGGTTGGGACTTAAGTGGTACCGTTTGTGTCCCCACAATCTTTCCTGGAAACTTTCTTAGTGCATTTTATAGACACAATTGTTCACTCATTATTCACATGAGAGGTCACTGTAGCAGAAAGTATTATTCAAGTATACAGAGGTACTGTGCATTATTGAACAAAAATGAGCTTAAGATTTGATATTGAGAAATTTGATAGGAGAATTAATTTTGGGTTATGGCAAGTACAAGTCAAGGATATACTAATCCAGTTTGGATTGTATAAGGCCTTGAGAGGAAAGTCAGCTTCTTTGTCTAAAGGAAAGGAGCCAGATAAATCCGGTGACAGCAGTGCAGGCACAAGAAAATCCAAAATAAGTGAAGAAGAATGGGAGGAGCTAGACAAGAGAGCAGCAAGTCAGATTTGTCTATGTCTAGCCAAAAATGTTCTCACTAATGTTGCTGGATGGTCATCAACAAAGGAGCTTTAGGAAAAGCTTTAGGAAATGTACCAGGCTAAAAGTCTTTCAAATAGGTTATATTTAAAGGAGCAATTTCACAAATTGCAAATGGAAGAAGGTACAAAATTTTTTGACCACCTTAGTGCACTCAATTGGATTATTTCTGAACTAGAATCTATTGGAGTGAAAATTAATAATGAAGATAAAGCATTGAGGCTTATCTGGTCTCTTCCACCTTTCTATGAACACATGCAAATTGTTTTAATGTATGGGAAAGAGAATGTGAATTTTTTAGAAGTGACAAGTAAGCTAATTTTTGAAGAAAGAATGCTGAAAAATTGAGAGAATAAGTCTTCTGAAAGTACAACATTGTCAGTTTATGGAAATGTGAAGAAGAAGAAAGGCTCCAAAAAGAAAATTATCTGCTGGGGATGTGGGCAAACTGGACAAGTAAAGAAAGATTGCCAAAATGGTGGAGCTAATTCGTCTAATGGCTCCAAAATTCATACTAATATGGTCGTCTTTGAAGAAGGAGACGATGAACTTTCTATATAAGGAAAGATATATATCCTCATGGCATGATAACTACCAACTGAGTTTCCATGGAAAAGGATGTATGATAGGTAGCATGTCCACAAATTACACATGGGCATTGGTTAACAGTTGATGCAAGGTATGTAGTAGAATTGATGTCGATGGCTAATGAACTTCCTAAAAAGTCAACATTGGAAATTGCACCATAACTTATTAGCAGTTTTTTTGACATGAACTGGCTGAGGTGAAAATTCTTGGAGTTGGTGAATTCCAAGTATGTATACTCTTATGGTGGAGTATGACAATTCTTATTTTTAATATTGTGACTATCATAGTTGATGGTGTTATTGAGGTAGCTGTTGTTTTTTTTTTAATCTTGGTGGAGAATTGTATGGAATTTTTGCCAAGGTGGAGATTTGTTGGATTTGGCAAAAATTTGCCAATCTCACATTGTTTTGTTATGAGAATGGGAGGAGTCTTTAAAGTTATAAATAGACTCCTCCCCCTCTTGGTTAATGTGTGTCAATCACCAACAATAATTGGTGTACCATTGAAAGTTACTAGCCATACTAGTAGAGAATTTATGGGAAATTCTCTTGGGTGTACTTGAGCTTTTGGGTATGTGTGAGAGTTAAATATTTTGTAGTGTGGTTGTAATAATTTTTCACATAGTGAATATTTTTTCTCTTGCTTGTCTTTTGATAACGCCCGTGGTTTTTCTCCATTTTGGAGTTTTCCACATTAAATTCTTATGTATTTCTCTCTTTTATTTTTCAAGTATTTTTTGTTCAAGTTGTGCTCTAAAGGGGTGAAGGTAATTGTTGGATTGTAAAGGGTTAATTTTTCTTAACACCCTTCACCTTCCTCACTCCTTTGACGGTACTGATCAGTTGTACATTGGAAACGAGCAAAGCCTTCCCATCCATTATACTGGTACATCCTCTATCTCTTCCTCTAAACACACTTTTTCTTTGCCAAACACACTTCATGTCCCTTAAATAACAAAACCACTAGTTTTAGTTCACAAATTTACTGCTGATAACAAATGCTTCTTTGAATTTTGGCCATCATTTTTCTTAATCAAGGATCAGAAAACAGGGAAGGAACTGCTCTGCAGGGTTCTTGAACATGGCTTATATCAATTCCTAACTCAAACAACATTCTTAGCAAAAAAGCCCTCTTTTTTACTGTGGCATCAATGCTTTGGTCATCCATCAATGCAAACAACTCAATCTATTGTTGCTTCTAATAAACTTTCTTCTTCAAAGAAATGTAATAAAGACTTATGTCCCTCTTGTTTGCTTGGGAAATCATCTAAATTTTCTTTAGCGCCAATTGAACATCACAGTACTGAACCTTTTCAATTAATCTTTTCGGATGTATGGGGACTATCCCCCACTTTGTCCAATCTTGGATTTTGTTACTTTCTTTTATTTGTTGATGATTATACCAAATTTACATAGGTACTTTTCATGAAAAAATAAGAGTGATGTATGTGGTATTTTATTAATTTTAATAGCTTTGTTGAAAGACAATTCTTCAAACAAATAAAAGCTCTGCAATCTGACTATGGTGGTGAATTTCAGAGCCTAACAACCTTTCTTCAACAAAAAGGTATTCAACATAGGATTGTCTATCCTCATACCTATGAGTAGAACGGAGTTGCAGAACGCAAAATCTGTCATTTTATTGATATTGGCCTAACCTTGATGGCTCATTGTAATCTTCCACTTCGCTATTGGTCGTACTCTATTGACACTACAGCCACCTTGATTAATGGCCTACCTACACCAACACTTAACAACACCAGTCCCCATCATAAGGTCTTTGGCAGCAACCCATCCTATGCTGACTTAAAAGTGTTTAGGTGCTCTGTTTTCCCATTACTTTGGCCGTATAATCAGTATAATTTCACCTATCGGTCAAATGAATGTGTTTACCTCGGTCCATCACAATAGCATAAAGGTCATCGGTGTCTTGACCAAATCACTGGGCGCATCTACATTGCGCGACACGCAAGGTTCATCGAAAGTCAATTTCCATTCCACAACCAACTCTCTCAATCAACTTCCACTGCCAAATCAGATTCACTTTGCCTTTGTCACCTTGGTTACAAGTTCATGCTCCACTTCCTCATTCAGGTACGCAAACTTTGTCTTCTCCTACTTTTCCCTCATCTCAATCTCCTTCTACCTCATCCACCACTCAAACACCCATCCAACCTCAACCACCTGAAACACTTATCCAACATCAACAACCTGAACCATTATCCACTGATATAATCCCTGTACTAACCCGTTAAACCCAAGCTGATCTCAATCTTGTTGTTGACCTCACCCAGTATAATATCCATCCCTTATCACAATCCCAAACCTAATCCACCTCTTCTCTTCGGACTCACCCCATGTCTCTTCGTCCATCCACCCTTAACAAACGACGAGCACTTCTTAACACAACCATACACCAACCTGACACCGAACCTACTACCTTCACATAAGCTAATAAACACTCTCATTGGCGAGCTAAAATGCAAGAGGAATTTGCAGCTCTCCTTCAAACCAAAATATGGCAACTTGTACCACGCCCACCCCACCAACATGTCATTGGCAACAAATGGGTCTTCTGGGTCAAGAAAAATCCTGATAATACCATCTCTCGATACAAGGCCCGACTTATGGCCAAAGGTTACCATCAAAAAAGTGGAATTGACTTTCATGAGACTTTTAGCCCAGTTGTGAAGTCAACTACAATTTGGATCATCCTATCATTAACTTCCATGAATAAATGGCCACTTCAACAAATTGATGTTTCTAATGCTTTTCTCCATGGCTATTTGGATGAGCCAGTGTACATGGCTCAACCGCAAGGCTTCATCGACTCTGTTCACCCAGATTATGTGTGTCTCCTACATCGCTCTCTATATGGCTTGTGCCAAGCTCCAAGGGCTTGGTATCATCGACTCCAAAAACTTCTTCAATAACTTGGTTTTCAAAGCTCTCGAGCTGATCACTCATTATTTATACTTCAGCACAAGGATGATGTTCTCTTATTACTTATCTATGTCAATGACATAATCCCCACGGGCTCATCTTCTTCTCTAATATCGGACACTCTTGCTGCTCCCAAAGTTGAATTCCCAATCAAAGATGTTGGTCAACTCATATATTTTCTTGGAATTCAAGTTTAACATACAAGGAATGGGATTACCATTAACCAGTCCAAATACATTTAGGACCTTCTTATTCGATTTGGTTTTCAAGATGCCAAGGGTTTCTTAACGCTGATGGTCACCGTCCTGCACTTAATAAAACTGATGGCCAACCATACTTGCATCCAGAGACTTATCACCAATTGGTTAGTGCCCTTCAGTATGTAACTTTAACCCATCCAGATATTGCATTTACTGTTAATAGGCTCTATCAATATATACACTGCCCTATAGAACCTTACTGGCTAGCGCTCAAACGGTTGTTTCGGTACCTTAAGCATACTGTTCATCACACATTATTCTTCAACAATAACTCCTCTCTTGATATTCAATGCTTCACTATTAGTGATTGGGGGTGGCTGTCTGATGATCGCCGCTCCACCAATGGATATGCTATTTATCTTGGCGAAAACATTAACTCATGGTATGCTAAAAAGCAACCAAAAATTTCCTGCTCTTCATCCAAAAGTGAATATAAAACTATAGCCAACGCCACTGCTGAAATTCTTTGGATCCGACACTTGCTCACAGAGCTTGGTCTTCATTCCTTGCCTCCTGCTGTACTTTGGTGTGATAATGTTGGAGCCATTTACATGACCTCCAATCCTGTCTTCCATGCTCACACAAAGCATATCGAGTTTGATTACCATTTTGTTCGTGAACAAGCTCAGAAAAGAACCATTCAAGTCTGCTACATCTCCACAAAGGACCAACTCACTGATGGTTTCACCAAACCATTGGCTGGTTG
Organism: Mallotus repandus; assembly: GCA_949671775.1. Classification (NCBI taxonomy): domain Eukaryota; kingdom Viridiplantae; phylum Streptophyta; class Magnoliopsida; order Malpighiales; family Euphorbiaceae; genus Mallotus; species Mallotus repandus. Next base: position 3,243 of record CATIWM010213453.1, on the reverse strand, counting down.
ACCTTTCCAACAATTTGTTTCGAAGTTGCGTCTTCTTCCTATCTCCCAGCCATCGGTTTACGAGGGAGTGTCAAAGCATAAATAACTTAGTTATCTCTTATATGTATTAGTTGTTAAATATAACTCAAACACTTAACACAAGTCTGTATAAATCATTGTCATGTACTGCTCATATTCAATACAACGAACATATTCATATATTATTCTATTCTATATTTTTATAAGCGGTATCTAATTAATAGTTGTAATACCCCAATTAAGATAGAACTCAACACCTATTATTCCTAATACTTCAAGACTAAAATATGTTCATAAGCAACCAACTTTCATCATTCTATTAAAAAGGGCTTAGTATACTAAGCACACAAACATTATCTAAACAACATACTTCTCTATTTACAATCCAAAATATATATACATATGGATATGCCCATTTCACAAACTATACATACTATACTATTTTAAAGATTAAAACAGCACCCAAAAGCTAAAATGTTGGCTCGACCTAGGCTCTAACGCGGAAGAGTGCAAAAATGATGATCAACCACACTAAAACTCACTCTTGGAGTAGATATTCTGAAAAAAATATATATAATATTAAGGGATGAGTATAAATACTCAGTGAGTAGATTAAGAATTAACAACGGAGAACATGTATTTCTTATAAATAATAATGTGTATATATATCATTTGAACCAAATTCATATAAATTGCCACATTTTCACATAAAACTCAATCAAATCATAAATATCAAATTACATACTTCTCAAGGAACATCATTTTTATATAAATATTCATCATCAAAATCAAATTTTTTTAGTACACACTCAAGTCGTAATTAACATTTTTAAGCTCTTTAGTGCTAGCCCATCCAATATCTTAGTCCCCTAAGAGCATTAAACACACTTAGGTGGTAACCCATCCAATATGTTACTCCACCTAAGTGATAAAATACATTTAGGTGGTAACCCATCCAATATGTTACTCCCCCTAAATGTTCATGTCATACACGTGTGTAGAGATACCCCCAAAGGGTAAACCACCCGATTACACGCTCCAAAGGCATTAGTGTAATCAAGCGTTGTCCCAAATACAGTCAATTCATCAACAATATTTTCATCTTCATCTCAAATATCAACCATAACATGAGTGTGTTTCATTATCATTAAGCAATACATATATATATACACTTTTTATTTAGCAATCTTAATCAAAATGCAATACATATTCCCAACATTTAGTAGCAAAATAGTATTCATAATATCTTTCACGAGATAAGATCAAAACTCTTTCATAGAAATGATACATTTTTTTAACAATAAACCAAATTTTAGGGAAAACATATATTTATATCTATGTACATATTTAAAATAGAGTTGTAACCATGACATTGTTAATTAATGATCTATTCACCTTATCAAGCAAAAATTCTAAGATCAAGTCCAACACATCAAAATAAGTAGACTCTTGAAGAGTACTATACATCTGAGTCTCCTCAGTTTGATCTCTCCGTAGCACTACCCCTTATTTCACCATCTCCTAAAACCAAATATTATAACCTAAAAATTATAAACAAAACCTAAATACAAGAATGGTTATGAAGTTCATTATGTCATGCTTTATGATGCAAATTATGCAATTCAAGCCAATCACACAATTTACCAAAATTCTGTCTAATGCAACAGCCTAAATATTTAAATTAGTTGACTAACTTAATGACTTAATTTTAACATGAAAATTTCCAGATATATTTTCAACCTATTGACGTATATGTACACCAAAAACCATGTCAAAACACCAAGTATAAGGGCCTCAATTACTCGAATTTCAGAACCAGCCCCTGCAGAATTACATAGTGCAGCAGCCTTGAAAATAATTTTAATTACCCAACCAAACGAATGTATTTCGTTATGAAATTTTACCACATGATAGATAACATATAAAAGTATCTTTATACCAAAAATGGTTTCAAAATAACATATTTAAGGGTCTGAAACCACTGAAAAACAGAGACAGCCCTGCACAGCTCAAAATAAAATTCTGCAGCAACACATCTTCAAATCTTCATTTTTCATGTCTAATTAATACCTATAATTAAATACTCTTAAAATCAGTTATATAATGGATATTCTCTACTCAAATTATACTACTCAAATCACTTTCATCATACTTAAAATCAAAGGTTTTAATTATAAACACAAACATACAACCACATGCATATGCTTAATAACTCAAAAATGGAGAAGATAGCTTCTTAATTACCTTATTCTTTTTGGAACATAGCTTAAAACTTACTGAATTCAGCCGCCCCTACTTCCTCTCTTCTCTAATCTCAAGCTTCAATCTTCAAACAAATAAGATAATTAAGGTGTATCAAGGTTAATTTGAATTGGGTAATAGGTTTTTAGTTGGGGTTTTAATTGGAATTTAGAAAGGAAGGATTTAGAAATTACGCTTTTGTTCTTCCCCTTTTCTTCTCTTGGTTTCTCATTTTTTTCTTGCCGTAGAGATTTTTTTTTATTTTGTTTCTGCACTAACAACTTATGGACATGGCAAACTACCACTATAACCCAAATAATTTATAATAACTTCCTATTAATCCTCTTTTATATTTATATAATATTTATATCCCTCTAGCTATTTTAATTAATATTTATGAAACAAAATGTCATGCACATAGAAATGAAATGCATGGATGTTATGAGAATGCAAGTCTTACATTATAACTATATTAATTTAATATCAAATTGTTATAAATAAATATCTACTATTTTTAAACTCTAATAATAATAATATCAAAGTACGTATTTAATAATTTATTTACTATTTCGAGTTTAAGAATTTTTTTGTTCACATGCGAAACACATGACTGTTTACTAGTTTTTTAACATTAATGTCTAGAAAATTCTATAGTCACTTTGATTTATAATTACTTTTATTTTACTTTCTTTTGATCACCATTGGATAAGAGTGTATTTTGTCATCCAATAGTATTTATTAACAAAGTATATTTTAGTTTCTAAAATCAAAATAACCATAGAAAGCACCTTAATGTTTATGTAAATTGTTCAAGTGAGAAAAGAAAAGAAAATACATAAAAATTAAAAATAATCTCAATCTTTATGTCCAACTGAGTCATCAAGCCTGCAAAGAAAATAAAAAATCAATCAAAATTATCAATTCAGTGGAGAGACAAAGAAAAAAGATAAAATAAAATACAAATTTAAATGAAAAAACTGTAAA
>CATIWM010213433.1:0-16977 GCA_949671775.1 Mallotus repandus | reverse complement strand
GTTGAATACATTCCCAAATTTCCTTTGCTGTAGTAAAAAATATGCATGTGTCACTGATTGTAGGTTCCATGGAATCCCATAACCAGGACATAATCATAGAGTCTTCCTCATCCCATGCTCCAAAGGTTGGATCTTCTTTTGCTGGTCCTGGTCGAAGTAGATGATTAACTCTGCCCTTGCCCTTCAGGTACGTGCGAACCATTTGGGACCATTTGAGGTAATTTTTTCCATTAAGCCTGCTAGAAGTCCGTATGTTTTGCAATTCTCCAAATTTCTGAACAGAATTGGGTTCTTCAGATGGGTTGCTAGTGATAGTTGTTTGGGAAGTTGACATGGCTTAATGTAAATGAAGGCTGGATGAAGAGGACAGCAATGAAGGCTGCTTGAAGAGGAAGAAGAAGAGATAGCAATGAAGGTTGTTTGAAGAGGACAACAATGAAGGCTGCTTGAAGAGGAAGAAGAGACCCCAGAAAAAAAAAAACAGAACTAGATCTCTGATACCATGCGACAAAATCTGAATTTTGAAGATGAGAAAAATTTTCTATATTTCTATCTCTCTTAACCACTGAATCTGAATACATATGTATACAAGACATGATAGCTATTTTAAACCCTCTAATTAAGGTATGTTCCTATAATCATGCATTCAATCAATCCCTACACTTTTGCTCTTAGTCAAACTACAGGCTGTAACACAGACTTCTTGCCTTCAATCAGTCCTTACACTCTTGCTCTTTAGTCAAACTACAAGCTGTAACACAGACTTTACAGCTCATTTACATTTCAACAACTTACATGTTTGAAAAACTACTTTACATCTTCATGATGACTTACTGAATCCACAGTTCCATTTAGAGGAGATCATACAAGAGTGCTTTCAGTAAAACTCACATTAGTCACAAAACCAGCCCCAAACCTTGATCGCTGTCAGACCTGGATATGTCATCCAATTCTACACATAGGATCAAATTAAACAAACTACAATTGAAACACCTTTTAAAAACTAATTCGAGTAACTCATAATCCTTACATCATTAAGCTTGTGTGAGCTAGTACTCATTATTGAGCTACTAGTGAGCTTGTTTACAACAAGTTTAACACTCTTATTTGCTAAGCCTTTATTCATCTGCTCCCACAAAGCATGCACCCGAGCATCCATATCTATTAAAACATATACACAATCCATTATATCTCTTGTTCTCAGCTAATAATAGTTTCTCTCTCATAATAGAAAAAATATCAAACATTCTTACCAGTTGCTTCAGGTTTTGACTCTGCATTCACATGTAGCTAAATATGAGAACCCATCTTTAACATTTAATACCTTCCCTGAACCTAAAAGAGTCCAACCAAACCCAAGTGAATTAACAAGATTCACTTAAAAAATATAGTTTCTCAAATTTTGAAAGCTCTTGCATTATTCAATAGGCTAATAATTATAATACAAGAAAGCAAAGCATAACTTAAAAAAACAAAACCAAAAACCCATAACGTATACAAGGAAACCATAATTCATATGAAAATCCTAAAAAAAAATTACATCTGCTGGACAAAAACACATAAACAATCCCTACCATAAATAAAGTTTGTAAGATACATAAACAAAACAAAAATTGATAAATCAATTCATCACTTCACCTCACTCTCAGTTCTTCTTCTTCTTATATGTCTTCTCACTAGGCAATCGACAGAAGATATGGAAGCGTGGTGGAGCACTATTGTAACTATGTTAGGGTTTGGAATTCAATATTAAGAAAATCATCGAGTGAAATAAAATGATGCAAGAAAAAAAAGAAATGAAAGGTAGAGAGAGGAGAAAAATTCGCTATGTTTTGATTGCAACAGTGATGGTGGTTCAAGACAGAGTTTAACGTCACTCTTTCTGTTGACTTAACACCGGAGGTACAAGTTATAGGTTAATAATTTTCAAATAAACAAATATTTTAGCCAGTTACAAGTTTTAAATATCAATGGATATGATTAAATGAATATTAATCCAATGGTTGTTAGATTAGTTTGTATCTATACAAAAGTTTCCAATGAAGAATGACTCTATTTTTTGATGATTTTTTTTTTGAAAAAATTACAATCAACTCCTGAAATTTAATTAAACTAATTAATTCGTCCTTTTATTTTCAAAAGTCAACTAATAACCTCTTCACATTTAATTTTTTTTAACTATTTCCCCTTTTGCTAACCAAATGCTCATCAAGTTTGATATTTATTGTAAATCTAAGGGGTATCTAATAAGTGGGAAAAAAAAAAGTTAATAAAATCAAACTTGAATAGTTATTTAATTGACTTTTGAAAATGTATGGATGAACTAGTGAATTAGAATAAATTTATGATGGTAATTTTGTCTTTTTCATGTACTTTCTAAGTAGTTTAATAATATGAACAATTACAATCACTTTGAAATTTGTTTTAATTCATTTATTCATCTCTTCATTTTTAAAAGTTAATTATATGTTCCTCATATTTGATTTTATTAATAATTTTTTCTTTCCATTAATTAAATACCCCTTAGATTTACAATAAAAATATCATAGTTGAGGGGGTATTTAGTTATCAGAATGGAAAATAATTAAAAAAATCAAACGTGAGATAGTTGTTAGTTACTTTTAAAAATAAAAAAATAAATTAATAGATTTTACCAAATCTCAAAGAGATAATTGTAATTTTTCTTTAATAATATAATTCATTCGTAAATATATAATATTTATAGGTTATCAATTTAATTCGAGATATTTCTTCTACATTCTAAAAAAATAAAATTTCTTAGATGTCACACATATAAAGACTCACTAGGCCTCATTAGTTATTGGGTGTGATAGTTTACTCCCATTAAAATATAATTATACACTCATTTTTTTACTAATAAACTAATAATTATAGTTTTTATGGGACATATAATCACACAACGATATCTCAAAAATAGAATAAAAAAATGCCCATAATATCATTATTATTATCATTTATTATTATTATGGAATAAAGTATAAATTAATGGACCTTCAATTTTACCTTAAAATTTATATTTAACCTTAATCATTAGATTAAGATATAAATTGGACCCTAAACTTTATTATGAAGTTTATAGTTGAATTGAACCTTAATTTTTGAAAATTGGATTATTTGGATCATCTTTTAAAGAATGTTTGTAATAAATCCTAAAAATAAAAATAAAAATTTAACTTTAACATTAATTAATAAAAATTAGTTTGAATAATAACGAGAATATATTAAGTTTTTAAAATTTTTAAGTTTATAAGAAGTATTTTTTAATATTTTTTGAAAATTAAAAAAGTTAAAAATAATTTTTATAGATCTAATTTTTTTAAAATTTTACAATCAAGCCATATACATTTAAGAAAAAAAGAATTAAAAATTTTCTATACATTCAATAATTCGTAAAAAAAATTTAAAATTTAATTGTTTATAAATTTAAAAATTTTTTAAAAAATTATTATGCATATAGAAAATATTTATTTATTTTTTCTTAAATGTATATTACTTGATTCTAGAATTTTAAAATTTTTAAAAATGTTTAGATATACAAAAATATTTTTTAACTTTTCTAAAAATTTTTAAAAAATATAAAAATATATATCTATAAACTTAAAAAATTTAAAAACTTCATAAATATTTATTTTGAAAGTAATTTCATCAAGTTGCATTATTATTCAAGCTAATTTTTATTAATCAACATTAAAGTTAATTTTTTTTTATTTTTTAAATTTAATTGTAATTTTTGAAGAATAATCCAATATAATATAATTTTTAAAAAATTAAGGTCCAATTGGGACTAAAAAAATATTAAAGTCCAATATAAACATCACATAAAATTGAGATTTCAATTTGTACTTTATTTCTATTTTCATTATTAGAATTTTACTCTCTACATATGTAGGTCTATATTTTTGGTCATTGGAACTAATTGTGGGACTGAAAACAGTGGTATAAAATGGGAAGAAAGAGCCCATAAGTGCTAGGTGAAATGGTTAGAATTTAATACCGTTTAAATTTACGTTAAATATTTATAAAAAGATTTTTACCGTTCTTTGAAATTCTATCTGAATCAAATTCGAATTAGTCAAGTTTTATGAAATACCGGATACATGATGGATCAGATTATAAAAAAAAAAGGGAGAAATAAAGAGGGATTAGTAGTTAATAGGTCAATTTCAACAATTCACTAAAAAAAAAAAAATCGAACTAAAGACAATTTATTTGTGTTTGTGATTTCTTCTCCTAAATTCTTGAATCTTATCAGACATAAGTTTCATGGGCCCAATTGAATGGTACACTGCACATATATCTCATCCTATCTCACTCCCCAATTTCCCCAGCTTCCGAATCTTGCTTCCTTTCCATGCCTCATCCAATTTTTTTTTTTTTATTACTACTTAACACAAAAGTTATATAATTTGAATACTGTTGATAATAAACTAAACTCAGACTTTACATTTTAACATTAAACTATTTCATCTTAACTTTTTAATTTTTTATATAGTAATAAATTATATAATTTTTTAATCAAAATAGATATAAGAAATTTAAATAATAATCCTTGTATAAATCTTTCATTTATGAAATTCTTTTTTAATTAACTGCTTTAATTTCCTAAGAATTAATATAATATATTTATACAGTTTCAAAAGTTGATTATACATTTTCTCAATTTTTATTTTATTCATTAAATACTTATTATCAAAAAAACCCATAAATAATATATAGCATTAATTTACCCCACACATATGCGTAATTGTGTACTCATATGTCATCGATGACCTCCATCTTACAGTGTAACCAAATCGAGTTGAATCAAATTTTAGTTAGTTCGGACTTAATTTATTTATAATCGAATCGAGCTTGTTTTGCTACTTAGTATTTACAAACTATTCGCAAATTTAAATAAATTTAAAAAAAAATTATAAATATAAATTATAAATTAAAATTATATATTAAAAATTTAAAATAATTTATTTTCTAAATAAATTATAATATATTTAATAAAAATTATAATTTTATTCTAATAATATATTTTTTAAAATATTTTTACAATAATAATTTATATATTCTATATATAAAATTAAATTATTAAACATTAAAATTATGAGTTGGCTTGTATGCTTTTATTTAAATTCATTCACGAATTTTACGAGCCAAATTTTGTATAATTTGAATTTAACTCATTTATTAAATAAGCTCCAATATACGAAATGAAACGAGTTTTTATCAAGTTAAACATCGAATTATTCGTAAACAGCTTAACTTTTTTTCAACTCTACCCCTATTAATATATCTTAAACACTTACAAAGAAGTTAAAAATTAAAAAGTGTTAAAAAGTGAAGTTAAAAATTAAAAATCAAATAAAAAAAAGAGTTGACTGTTAAAATATTTAATCTTTAGTAACAAAGATTAATTTTTAAAAAATTTTATTTTAAATATATTATATTTTATTAAAAAGTTCATATTTTCACATCTAATCACATTGTTGAAAAAACTTAAAAAAATTTATCAATTAAAGAAAAATGTATATGAGGAAAGTGGAGTCGTCTGGTCTAGGTCAGCCAAGTGCTCTTCTCAATCCCTCTCAGCGCGAAAGAATAAATAAAAGACCATCCGGACTCGGTTCGCGTCCTTCCAAAACGCCACTCTTCCCTTAACAAAACGACACTCCTCATCCTCTTCTTCTCCTTCTTCCTCAGAGGCATGTTTTTTGGCATACCTTCCTTCCTCTCCTTCTTCTCTTCTTCACCATCATCATCACTTCCTTATCGCTTCTCAATCTCTCGCTCGCATCCGCAAGATAGTAACCGTTGACTTTTTTTTTTCCAAGTTTTGATTCTTTTTGTTAACTTCAAAACTCAATTTTTAATATTAGTCTAGCAAAAAAGAAAAAAAAAATAGAAGAATGGACCAGGCGGTTCTAGATGATATAATCAAGCGGCTACTAGAGGCTCGGGGCAAACCCGGGAAGCTGGTTCAGTTATCAGAGGCTGAGATCCGACAGCTTTGCGTTGTCTCTAGGGAGATTTTCTTGCAACAGCCTAATTTGCTGGAACTCGAAGCCCCCATCAAGATTTGTGGTAATTTATTTGTTTTTGCTTGCTTAGGTTTAGCGGGTGTTTGAAACTTCAGCTATTTTTGTTGATAGGAGTTTGGACCTTTTAGTTCATGTGTGATTTTGGAAGAGTTTTGGGATTCCATTGCTTGAACTGGGTTTTTTTTTAATTGATTTTACCTGTGATTATAGTTGTTAGTTTAATTTTAGTTTTAGTTTTTGAGTAGATTAAGTCAAGATTGTCACTAGGATGAACTCTTGAGATGTAGTCCATGTTGTTTTAGTTTTTGGCTTTTGGGTTAATCTGCCTTGCTGTGCTGTGATGTGATGTGATGTGATATGATGATTATGTTGCTCAAGTTGAAATATGTGTGCACAAATGCTTGTCTTAAAGTATCCTTGAACTTTATTTACAAGCCCAATTGCAACTTGAATCCTGCATCGTACATCTGGGATTTCAATAGGGCTTTATGTTGTGGGATTTCAGTAGGGGTTTTATATGGACTTGGGTCCTCAGCTTTTACGTTTTGGTGCTCCCAAGAGTAATATCAAACGTTTATGGTCAATGTTTCTGTTGTGATGAGCCCGTCGTTATTTTAAGTGTTTTGTGATGCTTATATGAATCGTAGACTGGTCTCAGTTTTGAACTTTTGTGGATTTGTGAAGTGGAAGTATGATTTATTACTTGTGTTTTTCCTTGCTTAGTTTGTGAACTTAAGTTTGTGGTTATCATACACAGACTTATTCCATGCTTGTAGTCTTAAATTCACTCCTACATTTATCTTTTCTTCAAGTTCAATTTTGTGGCCTTGCATAGTTGAGTTTGATCAATTATATGTGCATGCATGTGCATGCTTCTGTCTTTGAGTGGAGCCTAGGAAGGCCAGTGCTATGCTTTCTCTATTATTGCTTTTTGGCCGTTGTTGGTCTATAGTATCCTTTGCTTTTGCATGGTTTATGGTGGAATCCTCCCAGAGTCATGCTTCTAGTGGAATTTACTTTCTTGTTGACAAGAGGCTGCTGTGTATTCCTCTTGCTATTTATTTGGTTTACTAGTGGTGTAAATTCAATCCTTCTCTGATGCTGAAGTGTTGGCATGTTGCTGATGATTAATGATGTTTCATACTCTGACCAATTCTAATATAGTCAAAAACTTTGACGCTACTTGGTAACCTTTCTAACATGTAGATATGCAATTAGCATACATTGGCTGAGAGGCCTGAGCTGTGAATGGCCTGTGATTTTATAATGTTCAATTGATGTTGTTTATGCATTATCGAATATTGGTTTACTGTGTTTGACTGCCTTCATTTATATCTTGCTGATGATGCATTCATAAATAAGTAATTGATTTTCTCACTTTATTCTCTAATGTTGTTAATGATTCATAATTGTTCTATTTTTATGTGTACACCATGGTTTGGTGGAACTGTTTGATAAATGATGGAGTCCGTATATCACATGCAGGTGACATCCATGGTCAATATTCTGATCTTTTAAGGCTGTTTGAATATGGTGGATTACCTCCGCATGCAAACTACTTATTTTTGGGGGACTATGTGGATCGAGGCAAGCAAAGTTTGGAAACAATATGTCTTCTCTTGGCATATAAGATAAAATATTCTGAAAATTTCTTTCTCTTGAGGGGAAACCATGAATGCGCTTCTATAAACCGAATATATGGTTTTTATGATGAGTGTAAGAGAAGGTTTAATGTTAGGCTATGGAAGACATTCACAGATTGTTTTAATTGCCTACCAGTCGCAGCATTAATTGATGAGAAGATTCTGTGCATGCACGGAGGTCTTTCTCCTGACCTGAATAACTTGGATCAGATTAGAAACTTACAGCGTCCAACTGATGTACCAGACACAGGTTTGCTTTGTGATCTTTTATGGTCAGATCCTAGTAAAGATGTTCAGGGTTGGGGAATGAATGACAGGGGAGTTTCATATACTTTTGGTCCTGACAAGGTGACAGAATTTCTTGAGAAGCATGATTTGGATCTTATTTGCCGTGCTCACCAGGTACTTTTATCTACCATAGCAGCTTATTTTATCCTAGTCAGTCTCTTTCATATGCTCTCAAGTCTCAACTACTTTTAAGGCTGTATAGAATTAACAATCTGTAGCTATATATGTTTTAAGTCTAGTTCACTTATATTGTAGTCACTGCTCTTAATTTTTTAGCAGTTTTTAGACTACCGGCACATCTGTTTAGTAAGGATTGAGCCTCCAAAATACGCCCCTTATAAGTTCCATATCTTCATAATTGCAATGGTTCTGATTTCTGTGTTGTCCTTTGAGTTACTTTGGAGGATATGTTTTCTCATTTTTTGTAGCACTTTTGTGATGCATTATTTTCCTAATATGTTTGTTTTAGGTTGTGGAGGATGGATATGAGTTTTTTGCCAACCGGCAACTTGTAACTATATTTTCAGCACCTAACTATTGTGGGGAATTTGATAATGCTGGTGCTATGATGAGCGTGGATGAGACACTCATGTGCTCTTTCCAAATATTAAAGCCCGCCGATAAAAAGCCCAAATTTAACTTTGGGAGCACAACTACAGCAAAGCCTGGAAACACTTCTGGAGTTGGTGGTTTTGGGAGTACAACTACAGCTAAGCCTGGAAACTCTCCATCAGGAGTCAAGGTAAATGCACAACTTTCAAAGACATGACTGAATATTTTGCATGGAGGACTACTTTTAGAATGCTTGACATTTTTTTTAATCCACAACTGTTGTGGATCTCAGGTGCCTTGTGCTTTCAATGAGTAGAAGGTATATTTTTTAATGCAAAACCTTTTCGTTGCCTTTAGAAATAGTCTCTCTTCAACATTTGGCCAAGAATTATTTAGTTTGTCTTCTATTCTCCTCTAACCTAAATACTAACATATTGCATATTATGTTTGACCATGCTTTACAATTTGATTTGAATAGTACACTAGTTTTAGTTTCCTTCCCTATTGCACCGATTATCATTATTCCTTGGCGTTCATAGTAGTCTTAAACTTATCAATGTATTTTCTCCTTTTCTTCTATTGGAATGAATCTTTAGTTATGAGCATATGGGTTCTTTCTACTATTTAAAGATAAATGTGACATAAGTATTAACTTAGAGATGCTTATTGGTGCAACAACAGAGTGCAAAATGAAACTATTCATCTGATAGGAAAAAAAAAATTATTTTGAAAGAAAGAAGGGAGATGATGATTACAGCATGGTGGATAAGGTGGTATGCTTCTGATGAGCTGTCTATGCAGTGGACAGATGTGACAAGTTTTCCATGTCCAAGATATAAGTTTCTCCAAATTAAGGGAAATTTTGCACTGAATAGAAAGATATGATCTTTTATACTACTAGTGGTAATAGTAAGTTCATGACAGGCAGCAAAATTTGGTATCTGAATGCCACAATTTGGTGGCTATTGCTGCTTTTTGCTTTGTTTTATTACTAATTTATTAATTTTTGCCACTTTTCCTGGTGAGAATTGGTGCATTAGTTCATGGTTGCAGTAATTCACTTTTGTTGATGACTATTTGATAGTGCGCATATGAATTTGGGGAATGTGCTTATAGTTGTGATGTTGTCAGTTCAGGGGTCATATTACTGTTTGATGTAGATGGTAATGGCTGAAGAAACTTGATGGTTGCCGGTGGCATATGCCTTAACTTAATGAGAAATCTTGAGCTTAGCAAGGAACACTACATGTGAGTTGTGAGATGGACTGCAGGGTCTAGATCTCTGTATTCACTGACTTGTTTGAATCAGACTGATTAGCAGTATGGTTAATGCTGCTGTGTGAGATTCTTTTAAATTTTTGCTTGTGAAGAGTTCTCTCTTATATAGATGCATTCCCTTAAAAAGAAAAATGACGCATATGTATCGTTCGACCACAGTATGTGTACATAATTGTTATGCTGTTATGTTATGTTCATCTTTTTTATAATCAAAATTCCTTTTACTTCCTCAATGTGCATTTTGAAAAATTCTGCTTTAATATGTATTATATGTTTTAGTTGGGCATGGATATGGTGATGCCTTGACAGCTTTTATTGAATCTGTTATTTGATTTTTGAACCTCAATTATTAAAATTGTTTCTGGTCATGATTTTGTTCTTAATTTGACAGCTATTGATGTATAAATGAGTCCCAAGTCATCAATCAACTCCTTACCTCTTGAATTGCCATGCTCTTAAAAAAGTTTAAGGTGTAGTTGTGAAAATTGATAGCTGTAGTTGTGAAAATTGATCGCTGGAAGTCTTAGTTTGTGAAATTTGAATTCCATTGTTAGGGTGTTTGGGTAGTGCCATCTTAAAAAATCAAATGGCATTATATTTGTCTTCTTTCTGTGCATCATGGTGTTGCAGTCGATGTAGGCGTGTTAATTGAATCTGTTGCTAACCCTACTGATCCTCTTTGGCCTTGCAGTCCTTCCTGGGTACAAAAGTATAACATTTGGGCATCTTGTTAGAGTCCAAGCTTAGTTGGTTCAGGTGAACAAGCGGAGAATGCTATGACAGGAAAATCGAGGTCCATTTAGTCTCATTATATTATGCTCAAATTGTATGCTCAAATTGTATAAATTGGAAGAGAAAATATAAAGAAACATTGTTCTCATTTCTATAAGGTTGGGTTTGAAGATAGAAGGCTGTATTCTCCTCTTCCTGATTGTACACTAATAGCCGTTAGAATCGCCAGTTGCCACTATGAATTATCCACTATGAATTATTTTCAATGTTGCGCTTAATCCTTAATGTCTAGCATGTCTCTGAGATCATGAAAAATGTCAGAAACCAGTTCTCTTTTTTGTGATTGAAGGCCAGCTTCAGGAAGTTGGTCTTAACTTTTCCATGTTTTATTTCTGTAACTCTTTGTGCTGTACTTCGTTTTGAATTTGGAAGGGTTGGTTACATAGGAGATTGGATAGTTGCCAAAATGAACTCTGACACGATGAGATTTGTTGAATCTGATTTTCTTTAAATGGCAACCATATTCCTCCTCCTGCAGAATGGTTGAAGATTGTGTTGCAGATGTTTATGCATGGTTCTTTTGCTGTTTAGAGAACTTAGGTTGCATGCGTTTTGCTGCCTTTTGGTTTGTGGAGGAGTAGAAGTGGAACTTTTGAACTGGGGAAAAATGATTTCTACGGTTTTATATTTTCATCAAAAAATATATATATTTTTTTTATTTTTATGTAGTAATACATGAATTTTTTAATCAGTCGTTTGTTTAGATTTCAAAATATTTATAACAAAGATTTTCTTTTAAAATATTAAAAGAATTCTTGCTTATCAAGAAAATATTTCCTTTCAAAGATACACAGAGAAAAAAAATTACTAAAGTAAAAGTTAAATGACATAATTTATGAATGAACACATTTTATGCCAATAAAGTGTAGTTCAATTGGCGAGGTAGAGGTGGTCATCGGTTCTATTCTCAGTGGAGACATGATAAGAATTGTATGTTCTTTGCCCACATTCCACTAGGATATATATATATATTCTCTATAATATTATAGTTGGGTTAAATGCACTTGTGGTTACTTAATTTTCGGTTTGTTTTATTTTAAGTACCAAATTTTAATTTATATCTTTTTGACACCTAAATTTTAATTTAAATATCAACCACTAGTCACCTGGTATTAAAGTGTTGATGTAGTCAGCAGTTGAAGAATATTCTCCATGTCAGCTTTCACATCATTTTCAACCTTAAATGCATATATGATCACCTAATTTTGATTTTGTTTTAATTCGGATACTCAATTTCAGTTTGTATCTTTCAACATCAAAATATTTTATTTCAATTAAAATTTTAACTTAATCAATCCTAATTGTATCAAGTAAATTATTATTATCATATTAATATTTAACTTTTTAATATTTTAATATACGTACAATTTAAATATATTTTAATTAAAATTAAATTATATGTTATTTAAATTATATACAAATATTTTATTTGAACTAAAATTATAACTCGATTAAGCCTAATTTTATAAGTAAATTATTGTTATCATATTAATACTTAACTTCTTAATATTTTTTATACACATACAATTTAATTCTATTTTATATCTCGAAACTTATAATATTAATATATATATTTTTAAATTAAGTTTTAAAATCTAGTTAAATGAACAAAAATTTTGTGTTTATATAATATTAATAATAGTCTCATCATATTAAAAATTAACTTTCTAATATTTGTAATTTCTTTTCTTTAATATGTTTTACTTTTTAAATAAATAAAGTTTAAAATATATATTTTAATTTTTATTAATTTAGATAAGAAATTAAATTTTTTTTAATTATATATATTAATATTATAAATTTTTGGAATATAAAATATATCTAAATTGTATATATATTAAAAAATATTAAAAATTTAAATATTAATATGATGAGAATAATTTACTTATAGAATTAGGTTATTTAAGTTATAATTTTAATTTACATATATCTAAATTTTATGTTTATTAAAATATTAAAAGTTAAATATTATTATGATCAAAATAATTTATTTACTAGAATTAGAATTGATTAAGTTATAATTTTAATTTAAATAAAATAATTCATATTAACAAAAATACAATTTGAAATTGAGTATCCAAACTAAAACAAAATCAAAGTTCAGTGACCATATGTGCATTTAAGGTCGAAGATGACATGAAAGTTGAAGTGGAGAATATTCTATGAATATTCTTCAACCGATAACTACACCAGCACTTTACCACCAAGTGACTGGTGGTTGGTGCTTAAAATGAAGTTTGAGTACCAAAAAGATACAAATTAAAATCTGATACCTATAATGAAACAAACCGAAAATTAGATGACCATGGGTGTACTTAACCCATTATAGTTAACAACAATGCTAAACGGCTAGAATCTAACCATATTTTTTTTGGCTAGAAAGGGCATTAATGTAATCTTAGGTGGAGTATGAGGGCTATTAATGGTAAACTACAAAATTGCAATGCCCATAATGTCCTTTTTAAAAAGAAAATTTTGAATTGAAACTAAAGTAATTGGTCTAATCCACACACTTGTGAAGAAAAGTATCGGGGAAAAAGAGAGAAAGGGAGAGAGAGAGAAGAAGAAGAAGGAAGAAAAACAAAAATGAAAATTGAAAAATAATCATAATTATAATTTTTTTTCTTTCTCTCCCCTCCTCCAAATCTTCTCCATTCTTCTCCATTTAATTAAAAGAATTCACAGCCAACATATACCCATCACCTCGTGAAACCACCACCATCCATGGTCACCACCGCTCACTACCACCCATCAACACAACCATTACCCATTAGCACCATCATTACTGAAAAAATTGTTATTACTCAAAACCACCTAAATCTACTACTTACCCGAATCACCACTATCACCTCTTCCTTTCCCTTGATTCTTGTATGAACCCATTTGCGAGGCGATATAATGGATGGCAGCAACGATGCCCTCCAAACAGCTTCTTTGCAGCTCAAAAAGGAGCATTCAAAAGCAACACTTGCCAGAGATGATCAAGGAGATTCATGGTGTTGGATTTAATAGTTACACAAAAACATCTACAACCAACTATCCTTCAGCCACGGTTGTTAATTTTGCTCCTTTGTATATTATCTATTCTTCTTGGAGAGTTATGTATTCTGAAATGATTATTATTGTTGAACATGTTACTGGAGCAACCATTCAAGTTTTAAAAAAGCCAACTGTTGCTTTTGGAGCACTGCTGGGAAATTCAGTAGGGAAGAGAAGGTTTGATGTTGCTATAATAATTTAGAAGAGTGGTCCTCATATCCTTGAATTCTGTTTGGGTGTTTGGCTATTGATTGGCTGGATATGTAAGAAGGCAGGGGATGTTGAGTTGAGACTGAGGATGCTCTTTTATTTCTTTTCCTTTGTAAAATTTTGTACCTTCTTCTTATCATCTCTTGCCTATGTCAATATGATTGCAGCTTTAAAGAATAAAGAATGACACCTAAGATTTAATGGGGCTCTTAGTTGAATGAAGTAAACAAAATGTTAGGAAATTTGCTGAAACGTTGGCTATATGATTTGCACTCATTTTGGCTAAGGACAAGGATCTCCAGTTTTATCACGACCCAAACCCGGGAGTCATGACCCGGGAATCTGGAACCCATAGCAAGCCTTAAACACAGCTTACACACCAAAAAAAATCACAAATATGCCTCACAATTAAAACTTTTAATAACATAAAGAAATTCTCCAATACAATATCTCAATAAAATATTATACAATGTCAGTCAATAATATAATCACAAACTACAACAAGTACGTGCTACTACTGCAGCGTCTATAAATATAAGAAAGTTCAGATTAAAAATTTACATAAGTCAGCTAGAGAAGAAAGAGTCCAACGAAGAGAACTACTATGAGAGGTTTGACGAGAAGGATCTTAAAAAATAATTGAGGAGGGTCAGACCTCACTAAGTGAATCATTATTATATATATGCATGTAACCTAATGCACGTAAACACAAACATCAATAATAATATTCGTATATTTATATTTATATAATTATTCATACAATCCACACAGATGCTTGAAAATATTTTTCATATCTTATTTTACTGAAGGATCGAAGCAGAACCCTAAAAATTCACATCCTCAAATCATAGAATCCTCACTGGCCACCAGGCTCACTTAGTTCAAACAACATTCTCTTATCCAATAGTAAGTGGACTGGTCCCGAGACCCTGAAAGCTCCATCGAGCTACAACAGTCCACATGACCGGCCTCGAGACCTTGAAAGGTCCATCAAGCTACAACAGTCACGCCTCTCAATAAAATCTCCATAATCCAAATAATCCATATTTCAAATCATAAATTTCACAATATCAATCAAATATCAAACTTAGCATTCTAATGTACCAGTGCGCACACAGTCCTAGTGTAGCCCACTAGGTAGCACATTCTACGGCTATCATCCAAAATATTTTATTCAAAATAAATAAATAAAATCATGTTAAATATGAAAAGCATCCAAATTATGAATATAAAATTTGCATTTAAATATGTATATGAAATCAAATATATGTGCATACACAGTAAAGATAATAATAATTAATAAATAAAATTTGATGGAAACTAATATATTAAATTCATATCATTAAAATATGGATGCTAACAATAATTTCTATATGTCATGCATACATATAATAATAACTCACAGTTTGAATGCGTTCCTCTATTCTGGTTCGGCTGGCCCGGTCCTGAAGGTCTAGCTCTCGGTGTAGCTAAAAGAAAAATAATAATAAATAAATAATTAGAAATAAATTCCTAATTTTTATACTTTATAGATTTTTAAAGAACGACTTGATCTAGGACACGAATCGACTAAGACTCAAAACTTAGCCAAACATAACGTCATGTTTTACGAGAATTCTACCGAAAATTCGGCAAAGTCTCTTTTGTAAAATGGACATCTCTCTACTAAAAGTAGAGTCGTTCCTGCACGCAAACACACTTTAAAATATTCGAAGGCTCAACATCTTAGGTTAGGCCCCCAAACTACAAATTATGTCTAACCGAGAATCAACACCATCCACAATCAATAAAATAATATAATTTTCAATAATTCACCAAAAATTATAAAAATTCATTTAAATATCACAATTCAATTTATTTACATAATAAAAGCATAAAAGTCGCTTATTACCAAAATAAATAATAGAATTCTACTTTATAATTAAATTCCATTATTAAAATATATTCTTTCAAGTTTTGCAATTAAATAGCATTAATTACAAATAATAATTTAAATTGATCAAATATATAATAAAAATAACCAAAAACTCATTTAAGCTTAAAAATAATAGATAAAATTATTATTCATATATTTTTTTGGAATTTACTAATAGTTAGCTAAAAATAGGATATAATTCATAAAAAATATTTTAATGCTATTTATTACTCAAAAACTGTCCAAAACATAATGATTAACAATAATTTCAACTAAAATATAAAAATTACTAATTTATACTAATTTTTCCAAAAATTCATTTTTCACATAAACAGTCAAAAATTTATAATAAAAATTCTACACATAATTTCAATAAACTTCCTTCACAAAGTTTAATCTAAATACTATATAGAATTTATTAAAAATAAAAAAAATTTCCGATCGGGACTATCCGGAATAGTACCGTGAACATTACCCGATGTCCGAAAAATTCAGAAAAAAATAATTAAAAATCACCAATAGCAAGATCACAACCTCTAGATCAAATAATCTCAAAGCAATTATATCTAATAAAATCAAATTAAAGCTTAAATTCATAAATTACTAAAAATACCCATAATCGAATTTCTAAAAAATGAGTATGTTACCGGAGTTGTTTGGATGAATCGAGTTGAGAAAATCGAAGCCCAGGACGTAAGGAAGAGATTGAGCCCTTCCACTTCACTTGAGGACGCTGGAAAAGTTGTCGGCGAGCAAGGGAAGATTCGGCCAAAAGAGAAGAAACCAAGAACAGGAGAGAGAGAGAGAGAGGAGCTTTGCTGGACAACTGGGGGGAGGAGACGATGGCGACTGGCAACAGGTGGAGGCGTGATGCTTTGGAGTGGGTGATCAGACGGTGAACGGGGCTGGTTTTGGGGAAAAAAACGTAGAAGAAAGAAAAACAATGAAGAAGGGGAAGAAGAAAAAGAAGAAGTGGCACTGCCAAAAGGAAAACATTAAAATAATTTAAAATTAAAATATCACCTATCCAATTATTCTCACCATATATATATATATATATATATATATATATATATATATATGCACACACTTAACAATATTAAAGTGTATTAAAATACACTAAGTCAATAATTTTATATAAATAATAATATTGATAATATTAAAATAATATTCGACAAAAGAAATTTCAAATTTAATTTCACTAATAATC
>CATIWM010213432.1:0-12255 GCA_949671775.1 Mallotus repandus | reverse complement strand
GATTCATGCATGTTTTTTGTGTGTTATTTTGCTAAAATGCAAGTTCAGGACCCTGAGAGTGCATGTGTGGGGGTCTTGGTGTGTGCGTTTGCAAGTCTTAAAGCTCGTGAGTCTCGAAAGAGCGCATGATCAAGTGCTTGGAGCACGTGATCAAGTGCTTGGGGCATGTGATCATGCGCTAGGCACGTGGTCACGTGCTCTGAGTTGCGACCGATGCCTATAAAATGAACTTGTTTTTGAGTTTGAGGTGATTTTTACCTTTTTAAAGTTTTATTGGAGTATTTTCCTTCTATTTTCTTCTATTGTTGTTCTATTGCTTTGCAGAGTGTGGGAATTATTGACTTCCCTCCTATTCCTGGGGATCTTGGTGACTTTGGTGATGTGAATATTACTTTTTCTTTTGAAGAGTTTATTCTAGAGGATGAGTTAGTTCTTGAGCTGACTGGTGTAGGGACCTCTACTGCTGGAGCTATAGAAGCTGCTAGGACCGGTGGTGGAGCCTCTTCTCATTGACCTCGACTTTCCTAAGGAGATCCAATTCCTGTTGTCTATAGCCTAGAGACTCATGCTTGGACTATTCATCGTCGACCAGTTAGTTTGCTTACTTAGCTCTTGCTGTGGTTAGCTTTGCTTGTCGTAGCTCTATTTATTTGCCTTATCACTTGATGTATGTGTTGCTCCTGATTTTAGCTCTTGCTATTTGATTTCAATATTCGTTGTCTATATAGCTCTAGTTGACATGTATTTTATCTCTTGTTGTGGCCAAGCTCTAGTTGTTGTTTAGCTCTTGCCGTAATCTAGCTCTTGCTGTAATTTAGCTCCTCCTGTAATGTAGCTCTTGCTGTAAGGACTATAGCTCTGGTAGTGATTTAGCTCTGGCTGTCTGATTGTAGCACTTGCTGGAGTTTAGCTTTAGTTGTCTAATTGTAGCACTTGTTGTAGTTTAGCTCTAGCTGTCTGATTATAGTACTTGTTGTAATCTAGCTCTTGTTGTATTTTAGCTCTTGTTATGGTTATTGTAGCTCTAGCTGTGCTTTAGCTCTGGCTTTCTAATTGTAGCACTTGCTATAGTTTAGCTATAGCTGTTTAATTATAGCACTTACTGTAATCTAGCTCTTGCTATATTTTAGCTCTTATTGTGGTGACTGTAGCTCTAGTTGTAACTCTTGATGTCTGTGTAGCTCTAGCTATTTTGTTTTAGCTCTTGCTATCTATGTAACTCTAGCTATCTGATTTTAGCTCTTGTTGTAATTTTCCTGCAAATATGTAAAGAGAGATGTTTTAGTATCTGATGAAATTTTGTAACTATTTTACCTGTTGTTTGTAGTCCTCTGGGCCTGTTATTCAGCTGCCTGGTAGTTTTAATAAGGCCAGGTCGTATTATCAGGGTCTTCCTCCATCTGTGAAGCATATGGTTGCCGGGAAGGGCTTTAATGGTATTATTTCTGCTCTTACTTATGGCTCTTATGCATCGAGTCAGGCTGTGATGTCCACTCTTGTTTAATGATGGATGGATATTACCCACACATTTCATTTGCCTTTCGGGGAGATGACTATCACTCCACTTGATTTTGCAGCCATTACGGGGCTGAGTTTTTCTGGGGAGCCTATCTCTTTTAGCAGTGAGGAGTGTAGTTATGCTGTCACAAGGAACAAATGGCTGAAGGATCTGTTCAGTGTTATTTGCTTCTGTGATGTTTAGTTGTTCCACTTTGATCTGGTATACGCAGCTTGTAAAGAAAGTGAGATCGGAGCATGATGCTGGTCGTGTTAACTCTGAGCAGTTGGCTAGGTGTTTCTTGTTCTATCTCTTAAGTGTCATTATCTTTATAAATGCATCTAGTACTAGCTTCCTGCAGTTGTTACCTGTCCTACGGAACTTGAGGGATCTGCCAAAGTACAGTTGGGGCACAACTGCTTTTGGCCACATATATTTTAGTATGGATGCAGCTTGTAGAGGATGTTCGCATGTTTGTAGCTGCTTGTTCATGTTGGATGTGAGTGTAGTCTTTTGCTTTTGGATTATTTCGTCTTTGATTATTCTGACTTCTTTCTACTTGATAGGTTTGGGCTTATAAGTTTGGGTTGTTTCCTTGTCCCACTATTGAGCACTCACCCGAGAGTGGCTTTCCCTATCTTCAACAATGGATTAGGAGGACTCATGGTTTTATTGAGAGTCCGACAGAAGAGAGGGGTATCTTGAGTAGATTAGCCCATAATCAGGTATGGTGCATTTTGATTTTGCTCATTCTTTGGCAAACCTTTTACTAATGTATTTTTAGGGTTGACTTTTCCTTGCTAGTGGATGGAGCATCAGGATTGGTCGATCAAGATGGGGGTGGCTTGGAGCCTGACACAGGGGAGTTCTCGTCTTGCTAGCCGACCTTGTTGACAAGGTGTGGTATCTAAGTGAGTGGGTCTATTGCTAGTGGGGTTGACTGTTTATAAGGAGAGTTCCATCTGCTTCCTCTGGGATATATTTTGAGATCAAGAGCTCATTTGAGAGGAGCTTAACAAAGCTGAGAGAGGGTATCCCTTTGAGTATTTCTTGGAGGGAGCTCATTTCTCTTATATGATGACTCGGGTGCCATAGTTGATTGATGTCATGGCTAGTGAATTTGTTCCTCCTCCACCACCTTAGAAGAATCCTTCACAACCTTCAGGCTCTAAAGCTGGGACTTCGCGGTCATCCTAGGGTCGTTTTGCTTCCAGGGTAGCATCTTCTGACCTGGTACACTTCTGAGCCATGTTTTTTTCTATTTTCATGTAAGCATACAATAAACTTTGTTAGTATTAAATAGTAAATGACATTAGTTACGAGAGTTTTATTTGCAAAATTCTGGACGTAGAGTGGTCCTGGGATCGAGGGACAACACATGCCAGTGGTGTGTGACCTAGCGTTGTCGTTCTTAGTGATTTTGTGAGTGTGGCACCTCCAATATTGTATGGGTTGATAGTTACAAGAGTGAGAGCTCATTTTTCTTCGCCCAGAGTGGGTACACCATTGTCGAGTGTAGTGCCTGCAGATGCCACTCACGTCAGTTTCTTAACTTTGTGAGGTTTTTCCTCTTTCCTTGTTTTGGTCTATATCTAATTTCTTTTTCATTGCAGGTGCCTATTTCTACTACTCTGTCTTGGTATACTGCTATGATCAATATGCATGAGTGTTTCATGAAGTTTACTGGCGTCTAGAGCGTACTGCTTTCTTCTTTTATTGATTTGTACCTATTTTATGCAAATGCAAGTGCTTTTATGAATGCATGAAATGTGATTTATGATGTTTTTCTAATATAGAGTGAGTATATTCACACTAGTCATGAGTGGGAGAGGGAGCAAGCATCTTATCGTGAGCAAATTTATCAGTTGCATGTGCGACATGCGGCTTTTGAGACGGATGTAGAGGATGTGAAGCCTAGCTTGGATGACGAGGATGCTTGAGTGGATTCAGTTCTTTCTTTTGATGGCACCCATAACCGATGTATTTGTTAGGAGGCTAGGTAAAGGCTTTTGGCTATGGTTGTGTAGTGTTCTGTCATTTTCCCGAGGTTATGGACTCAGAGTGTTGTATTTAGGCATCTGTCCCGTATGTTGTATTCTGTATTGATGGTTGTTGTTGTTATACTCTAGATTGACTGACTTGAATATTCCTGATTGTGATATTTGTTCATGTGTCTGTGACTATTCTATCTTATTTTTTTTCTTCGTCTACCTCTTTATTTTATTTTTCCCTCTTTTGCATAGGGCGTCTCTTTTCAGAGCTCTTCGCGCCTATCTAGGTTTTTTCCTTTTCCCTGTTTTACCTAGGGCGTCTCTTTTCAGACCTCTTCACACCTAACTTGGCTTTTTTTTAGGTTTAATAATAATTGCTGGCAATCTGGAGAAGACATAATGAAACAGGTAAGAATTGCAAAGCATGTAATGAAAATATGCAAATTATACTTAGCATAACAGATTCGGATGATAATAATGTATTGCATTTCCTCAAATGTACTTATATGATTTGACAAGCATTCGTATATTTATTGAATACATTTAAAAAAGCATAGTTGCATTTATGAAAATTTTGAATTAACGGTACCCATTTCCTTAGTTAGCCTCTTCAAGTTTTCTAACAAAGTATTTTCTCTCGATTTCCCCTAATTTTTGCCTAAGCTGCCTTTTTTCAATTTTTAACTCAGCGGGGTCCTTTTTTTATTATTTTCTCTAAACTTAGTACTTCTTCAAACAATCTGTGTTGGTAGGCTTAAAGAACTTATTTCCTTAAGAATCCATTCGCTTGACATCTCCTCTTGATAGCATAGTTTTGACCAGATATAGGCCTTCCCAGTTTGGCCTGAACTTCCCTTTAGGGTCTAAGACATTCTGTTTAGCTTGCTTTAGCAACCAATCTCCTGCTTTCACACTATTGTGTTTGACTTTCTTGTTGAAGACTCTAGCGATTAGAGCTTGATATAGCTGCATATGATACAGTGCTTTTAGTCTCTAATTGACTAGAGTAGTAAGGTTGTCAGGCCTTGCTGAGCCCAATGTGCTTCGAACATTTCATATTCAATTGCTATTCGTAGTGATTTGATTTCCATTTCCACTAGGAGTACTACTTCAAATTCGTATACTAGTGAGAAAGGAGTGGCCTCTATTGAAGTTCTTACTATTGTTCTGTATCCCCATAGTGTGTATGGTAGTCTATCTACCCAATCATGGTAAGTCTGAGTCATCTTTGACAATATCTTTTTGATGTTTTTGTTTGTAGCTTCGACTACTCCATTTTCCTATGGACAGTAGGGTGAGGATTTGTGATGTTCCACCTTCTAACTCTTTAGTAATTCCTTCACTTCCCCTTAAAACTGAACACATTTTCTAGAACTATATGATGAGGGATCCCATATCAATAGAATAGGTTCTTTCTGATGATCTTTACCACCTGTTTTGCCCCCAGTTTTGCATATGATTCTGCTTCAACCCACTTTGTGAAGTAGTCTATTGCTACCAGGATGAACCTTTGTCCGTTCGAGGCTGTCAGGTGGATTTCTCTGATTATGTCTAACCCCTATGCTGAGAAGGGCCACGAAGAAGAGATAGAATGTTGCTCTATTGGGGGAAGATGGCTAATGTCCTCATGAATTTAGCACTTGTGGCACCTTCATCGTCATTAACTTCTTAGCTAGAATGGCGCCATTCATGTGCAGACCATAGACACCCTTGTGTACTTCTTCCATTGCTCTAACAATTTCTATCTTATCCAAACATCTGAGTTGCATTCTGTCTAAAGTTCTTCTGTATAATACACCCTGGTATGATGTGAATTTCAATGCTAGTTGCCGGATGACTGCCTTATCTTTTTTTATTGCCTTCTCAAGGTAAATTCTTTTTGTGAGGTATTGTTGTATATTGTAGATCCAAGGTTTGTTGTTTGCTTTTGCTTCTGCTATTCTAAGGCATTTATGGCTAAGTTGCTCTGATTTGAGTAGGATTAAAGGCTTCATGGGCATTTTGGCTAGTCCTTCCCATACTGATGCTAGGAAAGCAAATATGTTTGCTATTTTATTGTGGTTTCTAGGGAGATGGATGAATTTGCATTTCTAGAAAGATAAGGCGAGTTGCTTCAGGTGGCTTAGATATGACCTTAGGAGTTATTCTTTTAGTTCCCATTCGTCTGTTGTCTAATTGATTACCAACATGGAATCCCCAAATATTTCAACTTCTGTCACTCTTAGAGCTATCAAAGCTTCCATGCCAAGTGCACATGCTTCATATTTTGCCTCAGTGTTCATAACTCTAAATGCTAGCTTTTTAGCAATTGGCACCACTTCACCTTCTAGTGTTAGGAGTATGGTCCCGACTCCTGCTCCAAATTGGTTAACTGCTCCGTCGAAGTACATTTGCCATCCCTACACCACGATGGTCATGCTGAGGTCATCTGGGAAGTCTAGTTGAATTTCTTCTGAGTCTGGAATTGGGTTGAGGGCTAGAAATTCAGTGATTACTCTCCCTTTCACTGTCTTCTTAGTCAGATACTATAAATCAAATTTTATGAGTAGAATGAGCCACTTGGCGAGTTTTCCCACTATAGATGGAGCTTCACAGAGATGCTTCATAGGATTTATTTTGCACACTGCTTGGATCTTGTATGATTGAAAGTAGTATCTGAGCTTCTTCATTGCCCATACCATTGCTAGATGTATCTGTTTGACTTGACTGTACTTTTCCTCATAAGGTAGTATTTTCTTGCTCAGGTAGTAGACTGCATGTCCCGCTTTCCCTTCTCCCACTTGGGCTAGCATTGCACCGATTGCATTCCCTTCAATGGCTAGGTACAAGGTTAATGGTAGCCCAGACTTGGGTGGTTTTAGAACTGGTGGATTGGCTAGGCATTTTTTTTATTTTGTTAAATGCTAACTGACATTGTTCGTTACATACAACTGGCTGATCTTTTTTTATTAGCTTGAAAATGGGCTGGCAAACTACTGTTAACTTGGCGATGAATCTGCTTATGAACTATAGCTTCCCTAGAAACCCTCTGATTTCTTTCTTTGTTTTTGGCACTGGCATTTCCCTGATTGCTTTTGCTTTATCTAGATCCACTTTGATTCCATTCTAGCTGACAATGTACCCAAGTATCTTGCTTGAAGTTACCCCAAATACGCACTTCTTGGGATTAAGCCTGAGACTGTTATTTTTAACCCTTTTAAGGAATTTCTTATGAGCAGCTGGGTGTCCTTTTCTGGTTTTTGACTTAACCATCATGTCATCTATGTACACCTCGACTTCTGTAATAAGGATGTTTTTGCTTTATTGATGATGGCCATTAGAATCTAATTGTATCCAAAAAATCCATGCATGAAGGAATACATTGCACAAGAGGCAGCGTTGTCTATCAACACATCTATGTGAGGCAAAGGGAAGTTATCCTTTGGGCATACTTTGTTTAGATCTCTATAGTCGACACAAATTTTGACCCTTCCATCTTTCTTTGGCACCGGCACCACATTTTCTAACCACTCTGGATAGTCTACCACCTCTGGAAACTTAGCATCGATCTACTTTTTGATGTCTTCTTTTACCAATTGGGCCCATTCTAGTCTGAGTCTTCTCAGTTTCTGCTTTACTAGTTTACACCCTTCTTTTGTGGGAATGTAGTGTTGAGGGATGTCTCTGTTAATGCCAGGCATGTCTTCATATGTCCAAGCAAATACTTTTAAATATTTTATTAATATTTTTTTAATTTCTCTCCTCTCCTCAAGGGTAACATCTTTTAAAATATGCAAAATGCGTGGTTGATTTTTTGTGCCAATGTTAAATGGTTCAGTGCATATGGAATGAATGTCAAATATGCAAGTATTTTGATCAATGCAATGCACACTACCATAAAAAAGGACATAAAAAAAGTAAGCAAAATTTTATTTCACTGCATTAACTTTAGAATTCCTTACATCATCAGTTTCAAATAAAGGAAAAGTACAGAGATCATCTCTAGTATCTTCAAACAGAATGTCATCGATACTTGATTTGAGGATGGCAGTAACTTCCTCACAGTTGAGGGTCTCAGTCTCATATTCTAGTCCTAGATTCTTCATCAGTTCATTAATATAAATTTCAGGATATCTTTTGGCGAGCATTTTCCCTTAGCAGAGTCAATGATATCTTTAAATATTTCAAAGCAAGGTTTCTCAACCCCTTTCTTTTCCCACTTCTTTGTTTGACTCTGGTAGACCTAAGTTGAGCCTTCTGGAATAAAAGAGGTAGACTTCTTAGTTCCAGTGTCCTTCTTAGGATCATACCCCAGGCTATATCTATTGGTTTATCCTCGAAAATCAGGGAATTTTATGACTCCAATATACCTTCCACCCAATCCTGTTTTGGTAGGTATTGCATCGTTTTAATCATTGCAGCAACCTTTGGCTTGACCTATTCTTCATGGATTACAGAGATCTGGAAGCTTGGTGGCACTATGTTCAACCAAGTGATGATGTTATTGGTTTCAGCCGGAATGGTGATAACTTTGTCCTTGAGTGGGAATTTTATCTTCTGGTGTATGATAGAAGGTATGCCTCCCAATGGATGGAACTAGGGCCTCCCTAATGGCAGGGTAAAGGTTTGAGGGATGTCTAGGACAGTGAACTCTGCTACTAATTTGACATCTCCTATAGTGACTACTACTTTGAAAGTCCCTACGATTGGCTTTTTAGAGTCATCATAGGCTCGGATGATCACGTTAGATTCCTCTAGATCTTCAACATTCATTCTGAATTTATGTAACAGTCTCAAAGGGCAAACATTGATGGCATATCCATCATCCACCATAACATATGAGGTCTTCTTAGATCTGACTATTGCCTGTATGAACAGAGGACGATTATGGACCCTTCCTTTAGGGCGTAGATCTTTGTTTGAGAAGGTGATTGCATTAGCAAGAGCTTTCTATAAAGAAGCTATCATCTCGTAATGCGAAGCGTCGGTGGTGATCGTTGTATCATTAAGAGCCCTAACTAGAGCATCTCTATGCTTCTTAGAGGTCATGAGAAAATCCCAAATACTAGCTTGTGCCTGAGTTACTTAAGCTACTTAAGAACCTGATCATCTTCTTCCTTTGTCGGAGCTACGTCACTTGACATTTCCTTCCCATTGGAGGCATCCTTTTAAGGAGGTAGGTAGACTATTCCACTGCGAGTTACATGATTAACTGACGGTAGAGGGTTTTTAACTATCTGCTTCTTGCTATGTGGTGTCTCTTGATTGGTTGCTTTTACATTATTGCCCTTGTTCCAGACAATGATCTCAAAGTCATCAGGTTCCTGGGTATCTGTGCCTTTTTTAACTTCTTCATCAGAGTCATACTAGATGTCAATTCCCATGACTTGTAGGTTTGGAGACTGGATGGTTGTGGTCCTTCTGTCTTCCCTATCAAACTCTTCTCCCCATCCTGAGGGCACTATATCCTCTAGAAGGACATAAGCTGTTAAAGGTGCACTGTACTTGACTTTGTAGCAGAATTTTCCAGATGGCTGGCCCAGTAAATCCCACACTTTGGGTTTATCTTGCTCAGCTTTGAGGCTTTCATCTGCTTCATACAGATAAGGGTAGTCAATTACTTCAACGTTCATGGGGAAGGCTACATCTCTAGCTCTCCTTTGCATCATCAAGTGGGGAGTGAATGCTCAGGGCAGTGAAATATATTCAAATATGAAAGGGTCCTACTCATCTTCACTAGAGTCATAGCAATTAAGAATCAGACTTAGGAGTTCATCTTTTGAGATCATTAAGAATTATTTTTCTGCTAGAGCTTCTTATTCTTCTGGGGTTTCCTGAATGGCTTGGATTGATTGTTCAGTAAAGGTTTCAGGCAGGCCATACGAGATTGTGTTGATTATTGGTGGAGGCATGGCTTAGCAATTTGGAAGAGGATTAGTTTTGACATTACGTCGTCTTTCAAGATTGTTAATCTTTCCTGAGCTAATAAGGTCTTGGATTGTATTTTTGAGATTTCTGCATGTGTCAATGGCATGGTCGGACATTTGGTGGAAGTGGCAGAATAGGTTCTTGTCAATATGAGGAGGCAAAGGATTTGGTAGTGGTTTTAGTTCTCTTGGTTGTAACAGGTTCTTTTGCTAGAGTCTTTGTAAGACCTTGGATAGTGGGAAATTAAAGTTGGAAAACCTTCTAGGTGGTTTGTTGATGACATTGACAGATGGTGGATTGAAAGTGTTTGGTTGAACTTGGTTTATCTCAGTGGTCCAGGTGAAGGTGTTTTAGTTTTGGATGTTAGTTTGAGTGTTTTGGCGGAAAGTGTTTTTGGGTTATTGGGTTTCCTCATCTTCAATTTTGATTCCAACTTGATGAAGTGCTCTGAAATCAGGATAGTGGGCAAAGATCATATGTTTCCTGAAATAGGGAATTGATCCCTTGATTATCAACTTTATTTGCTCATCCTCCAAAGGACGGTTTCTCATTTTGACAGCTTTAGCTCGCAATCTTGCCACATAATAAGAGAAAGATTCACCAGACTTCTGTTTTGTAGTTTCCAGATCTCTATGGGTTATATGTAACCAAGTATTGCATTCATACTGCTTGATGAATTTTTGAGTTAACAGCAACCAGTCACTCTTGATTTCATTCACAAGGTCAAAGAACCATGCTCTTGGTCCCTCTTCTAGTAATGTGAAAAAGAATTGGACAATCTATAATTCTATAAGCTTAGTAGCATCCATAAAAGTGGTGTATTACCTTAAATGGACCCTTGGATCCCTAGTTCCATCAAACTTGGAAAATTTTGGTAATTTGAAATCATCAGGAAGCGGTTAGTCTTTGAGTAAAGCTAAATTAGTGAAGCTTTTAGACTCACGAGGCTCCTTGTCTTTGAAGGTAAATTCCAGCTGAGCCATCCTATTGGCTAGTAGTTTGACCTCTCCTACTGATTCAGGTTTGGTCAAGTCAGCAATCTTAGTAGCTTGTTGCTATGGTGTTTTAAAGGCATGATAATATGCATCATCATCTTCAATCCATACAAGAGTATGAAGGATACCCTTGCCTTTGTCGGCTTATGGGTGGACAAATGCATATGCTTCATTTATGGGAGTAGCAACACGATTTTCCTCTTGGGAGTTTCTGGTTTGAACATTGGCAGCTTTAATTTAGGCTTGGAGGATTTCTGCTATGGTGCCATCAGTAAACTATTTCTGAATCCCCTCTTTTAGTTTATCCTCGAATTATTGACATGAAGTGTCTTCTAAATCACCCATGTTGAGATCTCTTTTAGTGCACATTAGTGAGATAGAATAAATAAATTATGAATGATGCATGCATGAGATACGCCTGTAAAAGAATACGATTAGCATGTATGCATGACATGCTCGTGCATAGCCTTATTACAATGGATGCAGATGGCTATAAAAAATGTGGTTAGTATATGTTGTCTATATGTATGTCATGTATGCATGATTATGTAAGAGATTATTAGCTTTTCCTACACAAGGAACAAACCAATCACAAGCAAGCTCTCGCTTCCAACCTTATCGCTCCATGAGGTTATTAAATCTCTTTCCTAGGTGGGTTTTGACCCGATAGTCAATAGGGGACTATGGTTCCACTCTCATACTAGGCTGTTTTGGCTTATTTTGATGAGAATCAAAAGCTAAACTACGGAACGATGCTCAAATACAATCGAGGTAAGTGTATAATAACAATGTGAGGACCAATCATTGGGTCATAAATGGCTTCTATAGTCCTTAGACGCCCGCATTAGTAAGGGCTATAGTTAACAAGAGGGGTCTAGTTTCATGTCCCCACATCGATATTCGATACGTTTAACAAGAGGCATGAAAGTATTGTTTGAGAGTTTACGATTTCATTCTTTCTATACAAATGTCTGCAATCTAGTTGAAATCCTGACCCATCTATTTGATCTGATAAGGACAAATGGACGACGCTCATAGGTTATGTCATCGAAAGATGTCACTATTCACCAATTCTCATAGGGTATTCATACTAAGGTGAATGATTCTTATCATTTTTTGCACGTCGGCTTATGCAAGGTAAATGATGCGGGTCAAATTATAATACCCTAGTCTCTAAGGACTTAGTATAGAGCAAGTAGGGTGTCGATCCACACGGAATTCGGGGTAAATATTATATTAATCGAATAGATACTAAGATGGATAACAAAATCAAAATAATAATCAAGCAAATAAATTACAATCAAAATAACTACTCTAATACTAAAACTACAATTACTATAGGTTCTTGTCAAAACACACGAAAGAATTACAATGACAATCAATAAGAATATATTAAATTAATTATTCATGACTTAATGAGAGGAAATTAGTGCGTAAAATCTTTAAAAGCAACTCTCGTTGTCAGATTAAAGTAAAGTTCCTAATTGCAACTCTCATTGTCAATTAGAAGTGTTCCCTCCTAGAGTCTACAAGTCCTCTCAGTTCATTGGAGAGATAGGAAGAAACCATAAATGACATTATACCAAACAAATCCTAAAAAGCAACTCTCATTGTCAGGTTAGGATATTCCCGTCTAGAGTCTACAAGTCCTCTCAATTCATTGTAGAGATAGACAAGGAAACACAAGTAAAACTACTAAATATCCCTTAAGATGAATTCCTTGGTGAATTCATTACTTAAGTGAATCCAATCAAAGTTCCACTGGAATATTCCAACTCTCATTGCAAATAAACCGATTTACAAGTTACATATGGTGATCAAGCATACATAACAATATTCTGTACTAATTGAATTCAAATCAAAC
>CATIWM010213407.1:0-10088 GCA_949671775.1 Mallotus repandus | reverse complement strand
TTGAGAGAAGCCTCAGGAATAACAGAATAAGCTACCCTTGATTGAAATAAATAGATTGTCTAGATTGAATCCTGTAATCCGAGTAAGTGCCTGGCGAGCGAATTCCAAGCTCTAGTCTTTAATCCTGATTTTTCCTTTTAGTAAATTTTATGGTTTTATCTTATCTTTAGCTCAATATTCACCATTAATCATCGATTATATTAGCTCATAGAATACATAGCCATAATTAGTGCTAGAAATTACTCCTTCCCTGTGGGAACGATACTCTACTTATCATTATATTACTTGTTCGATCCGTACACTTGCGGAAATTACCTGGCAATTAGCTAGATATTAAAAATGCCTTTCTTCATCGAGATCTTCAGGAAGAAGTCTATATGGAGCAACCACCTAGTTTTGTTGCTTAGGGGGAGT
The DNA here is from genome assembly GCA_949671775.1 of Mallotus repandus. Taxonomy (NCBI): domain Eukaryota; kingdom Viridiplantae; phylum Streptophyta; class Magnoliopsida; order Malpighiales; family Euphorbiaceae; genus Mallotus; species Mallotus repandus. The sequence goes on along the minus strand of CATIWM010213407.1, from coordinate 9,674 downwards.
ATAAAAAAGTATGTCATCTTCGTAAGTCCTTATATGGCCTAAAACAAAGTCCTTGTACCTGGTTTGGCAAGTTTAGTCAGGCTATTGAGAAGTTTCATATGCAGAAGAGTAAGTCTAATCACTCTATTTTCTTTAAGAAATCTGATGGTGGCATAATTCTTTTAGTCGTTTATGTAGACGACATTGTGATCACTGGTAGCGACACTATAGGGATTTCATCTCTTAAATACTTTCTTCATACTCAGTTTCATACTAAAGATTTAGAGATGCTAAAGTATTTTTTGGGAGTAGAAGTATCCAGGAGTAAGAAAGGAATCTTCTTATCTCAAAGAAAGTATGTATTGGACTTACTATCTGAAACAGGAAAATTGGGGACTAAATCATTTAGTACTCCAATGGTTCATAATTTGCAACTTACAAAGATGGTGGCTTGTTTGAAGATCCTAAGAGGTACAAAAGATTGGTTGGGAAGTTGAATTATCTTACTGTGACCTGTCCAAATATTGCATATTCAGTTAGTGTGGTTAGCCAGTACATGTCATCTCCAATTGTTGATCATTGGAAGGCAGTAGAACAAATTTTGGGCTATTTAGAAGGAGCTCTTGGACATGGTATTCTATATTGCAATCATGGTTATACTAGAATTGAGTGTTTTTCAGATGCTGATTAGGCAGAAAGTAAGGAAGATCGAAGATCCACTTCAGGATATTGTGTTTTTGTTAGAGGAAATTTGGTTTCATGAAAAAGTAAGAAATATAATGTAGTTTCCCGATCAAGGGCAGAATCTGAATATAGGGCTATGGCTCAGTTTGTATGTGAAATAATATGGGTGCATCAGCTCCTTAGTGAAGTAGGTCTCAAGGTTTCAATGCCAGCCAAATTATGGTGTAACAACCAAGCTGCAATTCATATTGCTTCTAATCCTGTTTTTCACGAGCAAACCAAACACATTGAGATTGATTGTCACTTTGTTCTCAAAAAAATTCAACAAAGCTTGATTTCTATAGGATATGTGAAGACTGGAGAACAATTGCCGGATATCTTTACAAAAGCTCTTAATGGGATTCAAATCGATTATCTTTGTAACAAGTTAGACATGATCAACATCTATGCTCCAACTTGAGGGGGAGTGTTACAAACTGTACTATTAGATATTATAAAAATATATTGCTGACTTTGGAAGATATGTTACTGACTTTAGAGATATATTGCAGGCTGTAATAGATAGCATAGCTTTGAAAAATAGTCACTCTAATTTGTATTATACACTTAATGAATAACAAGAAACATATTTTCTCATTACTGTGTTCTTAACTCTGTTTTTCAATACTCATACATCATGCTCATACATCATAATCATAATTCAAAATCATTAAACATAAATCATAACTTATAATCATTAATCATACTCATACATCATAATCATAATTCAAGATCATTAAATATAGATTATAACTCGTAACCATTAATCATACTCATACATCACGCTCATAAATCATTAATCATACTCATAGATCATAATTATAATTCAAAATCATTAAACATAGATCATAACTCATATTCATTAATCATACTCATACATTATAATCATAATTCAAAATCATTAAACATAGATTATAACTCATAACCATTAATCATACTCATACATCATACTCATAAATCATTAATCATACTCATACATCATGCTCATACGTCATAATCATACTCATACATCATAATCATAATTCAAAATCATTAAACATAGATCATAACTCATATTCATTAATCATACTCATACATCATAATCATAATTCAAAATCACTAAACATTGATCATAACTCATAACCATTAATCATACTCATACATCATGCTCATAAATCATTAATCATACTCATACATCATAATAATACTCATACATCATAATTATAATTCAAAATCATTAAACATATATTATAACTCATATTCATTAATCATACTCATACATTATGCTCATAAATTATTAATCATACTCATACATTATTATCATACTCACACATCATAATCATAAATCAAAATCATAAATCATAAATCATAATCTTATTTTGAAAGAAACATCTGGTTGTGGTAAGACTAATTGTTTTTAATCAAACTTTACTTTACTTTGAAACTTTGGTTTCATTACATCTGTATCTTTCATGCAATATGTTTATTTTCTTCTGCCAACCTGATTTCTTTTTTTTTTTTAAATCAGGCAGCTAGGTATAGTATCAGCAAAGGTAGTCTCCCATTCTAATTCCTAGACTTATTTGAATTAGTCTGGCCAATCTAATAGAGCTAGGTCTGATATTTTAGGGGGACGAGATTGACTATTCATTGAAACTCAGGGGTTGCAGAAGCAACTTACCTTGGACAAGGAAAAGGTTGAAAAACTACTAGTATCTTTTATTACAGGTATCTTTTCAAAATTACTAACTTTTGTATGTTCTATTTTTGAGATGGATTGTTTGGAAACTTTTTTTAATCAGAATGAATGCAACCAATGATGATAGGTCTTGAAATTTGAGTGGCTTATGATGTGGTTTGGTAGAGCTAGCTGCACTAGTATTTTATCAGGTAGTCATATCTCTTGTTATTTGTGAGTGTTCTTATTTTAAAAAGATTGTTGCTCTCATTGCCCTTTTAATTTTCCTCACGCTACTAACAACTTTCTTCCCATATTTAGCATGCTATTTGATTGGTGGTTGTGATTGTTATTTATGTATAGTATATAGAACTTTTAAAAAATGTTTCATGTTTTTTTTTGTCCACCATGTGACATTATATGGTATTTCCTATGAAATCCTTATGCTTAGTTTGTGCTTTGATGCCTACAAATGCTTCATGCTTATGCTTTCTCTTTTGAATGTTTATTTAATATTAAGTCAATGGGCTATTTTAGAATGTTTCTCTAATTTTTTTGGCAGTTTTTTTGGGTTTTGTTTTTATTTTGGAAGGAGTTCTTTTCTTCCTTACTAATTATCAATCTATTTTTTGGACATCTCAGATGTTTATGTTCTATATGATGTCGGTGAGCCTACTGCTCGGAGTTTTAAGGGCGCAATGTTGCTGATCAAGTTCTTAAGTCATTCTTAATGTTGAGGTGAAATGCTTCATTTGAAATTGTTTTACTTTTGGATCCATATTCTATTTGACTGTTAATTATTGGTATTCTGGACCTTTTATCTTAATTCTATCACTTTTTTTTTTCATTTGAATGTAGCATTTTCGCACGATGTTTTAGTGCTTAAAATTTTGGGAAAAAAGATGTGGCATCTATTATGATGTGAGTGATTTATTTCACTTATAGTTTACCTTGATATCTCTTTTCCTCTCCTTTATTCTTTTCTCCATTTTAAGGATTTGTTTTCCTTTTTATTGTTGTCATTTTAGTGTTTATACCATGCTCAGGTCTCTAGGTTTTATTGGTGGTGTTAGATGGGCTTTTCTTATTTTATTTCTTTTTGATTTCAATATACGGTTAAGGAGCTTAATGCCATTTGATCTTAGATATTTATGAGACTCCTCTCTCTTCTCCTCTTGATGCCAAAGATGTTGAGTAAGTACATATTTTTGACTGTTTTTCCATATTTTTTTACCAGAGTTTCTGATCTATTTTTGAACTTCTACATAGGTTCAGTTGTAGAAGTTACTTCAAGAATATCTTTTTCTTTATTTTTAATTTTGTAGTTTGCTTTTGTTTCCCTTATGAAGAAATTGGCCTTAGGCCATCTGCATTTAGCCTTTTAATTTAACTTTGTCCTTTTAAAGTTGTAGATGTTCCTTTTTCATGTTATTGTTGTTGGTGAAAAACTTACTATTATAATTCCTCATCTGATTTCCCTTATTTTATTATCTTCTAGTCCAGGAATCTATACAAATGGCTAGTTTCATATTTGAGCCTAATTTTATTTACAGTGATGGTTCCTTCCCATATTTCAAAGGATGAGAGCCTTCTTGTTTTGAATGAACATTTGTGATGCTAATTTTAAACGTTTTTTTGTTCAAACTTAGCTGCAAAACCTTGTAGTCCATTTGTCTTACTCTACATTCATATATTCATTAATGATAAATCATAAATCGTTCATCTTCATTACTCATTATTCATACAACTTTAGCATCATTCATTATTCATACAACTTTAGCATTATAATTAAGCATAAATCATTAGTATAATCATTAAATATATTCATCTTCATTATCATCATCATTCATCATCATCAATCATCCTTCATCACCATCAATCATCGTCAATCATTAACCATAAATCATTATAATTATCATTAATCATTAATCACACTCATACACCATGCTCATAAATCATTATACTTATACATCATAATCACAATTCAAAATCATGAAACATAAATCTTAACTCATAATCATTAATCATAAATTTTTATCATTATCATTAATCACTAATCATACTCAAACATTATGCTCATAAATCATTAATCATGCTCTTACATTATAATAATAATTCAAATTCATTAATCCTTAATCATAAATCATAATCATATTTTGAAAGAAACATCTAGTTATGGTAAGCCTAATTTTTATTGATCAACCTTTACTTTACTTTGAAACTTTTATTTCATTGTATTTGTTTCTTCATGCGATGTGTTTATTTTCTTCTACCAAACTAATTTCGTTCTTTTTTTTAAAATCAGGTAGCTAGGTACAATATCAACAAAGGTAACCTCCCATTCCAATTCCCAGACTTATTTGAATTAGCCTAGCCAATCTAATAGAGCCAGTTCTAATATTTTTAGAGGCACGAGATTGATTATTCATCAAAACTTAAGAGTTGCAGAAGCAACTTTCATTAGACAAGGAAAAGCCTGAAAAATTATTAGTATCTTTTACAACAGGTATCTTTTCAAAATTACCAACTTTATATGTACACTTTTCTTATTCTGATGGATCATTTGGTAACCGTTTTTTTATCTAGATGAATGCAATTAGTGATGATAAATCTTTAAATATAAGTGGCTTACAATATGGATTGGTAGAGCTAGCTGCACTAGTATTTTATCAGGTAGTCGTATCTCTTGTGACATGTGAGTGTTCTTCTTATTTCAAAAATATTGCTTCTCGCATTACCATATTAATTTTCCTCAGGCTGCCAACAACTTTCTTCCCATATTTATGATGCTATTTGATTGCTGGTTGTGATTATTATTTATGTTCATTATCTAAAACTTTAACTAAATTTTTCATGTTTTTTTTGTCTACCATGTGATATTATATGGTATTTCTTATGAAATCCTGTTGCTTTTTTGTGCATTGATGCATATAAATGTTTCATGCTTATGTTTTCTCTTTCTAATGTTACTTTTATATAAACTCAATGAGCTATTTCATAATGTTTCTCTAATTTTTTTGGGTTTTGTTTTTATTTTGGAAGGATTTTTTTTCTTACTTTGCTTTTTATCAACCTGTTTTTTGGACATCTCGGATGTTTTTATTCTATATGATGTTAGTGAGTCTATTGCTCAGAGTCTTGATGGTTGCAGGGTTGTTGATCAAGTTCCTAAGTCTTTTCGAATGTTGAGGTGAAATGCTTTGTTTGAAATTATTTAACTTGATCTTGTGGATCCATCTTCTATTTGACTGTTAATGATTGTTATTCTAGACCTTTTCTCCTAATTCTCTCACTTCTTTTTTCTTTTTTTTGTAGCATTTTCGCACGACGTTTTAGTGCTTACAATTTTTTGCTAAAAGATGTGGCATGTACTTTAATATGAGTGATTTCTTTCACTTGTAGTTTTTCTTGATATTTCTTTTTCTCTCCTTTATTCTTTTCTCCATTTTAAGGATTTGTTTTTCTTTTTATTGTTATCATCTTAATGTTTATACCATTTCAGGTCTCTAGGTTTACTTGGTGGTGTTAGTTGGGCTTTGCTTGTTTTGTTTTCCTTTTGAGTTCATTATGAGGAGCTTAATGCCATTTGATGCTAGATCTTTATGAGACTCTGCTCTCTTCTCCTCTTGATGCTGGAGATGTTGAGTATGTGCTCTTGACTATAATCCCATATTTTTTACTAGAGCTTCTGATATGTTTTTCCGTATGGAGCATCTTCATCTTTATCTTTATCTTTATCTTTAATTTTGCAGTTTACTTTTGTTTCTGTTGTGAAGAAAATGGCCTTAGGCCATTCTTACCTTACACTTTCTAAGGTATTTAGCCTTCTGATTCAACTGTTTCTTCTTAAAGCTGCAGATGTTCCTTTTTCATGTTATTCTTGTTGCTGAAAAACTTACTATTATAATTCGTCATATGATTCCCCTTATTTTATTATCTTTCTGTCCAGATATCTATACTAATGGCTAGTTTCCTAGTTGAGCCTAATTTCATTTACAGAGCTGTAAAACCTTGTAGTCCAATTCTCTTACTCTACATCCACATATTCATTCATGATAAATCATAAATCATTCATCATGCTTTCTAATTAATCATACAACGTTAGCATTATCATTAATCATAAATCATTAGTATAGTCATTGAACATATTCATCATTAATATCATCATCATTCATCCTTCATTTCCATCCATCATCATTAATCATTCATTAATCATTAACCATTAATCATTAATCATTCTCATACATCATGTTCATAAAGTCATTAATCATACTCATACATCATAATCATGTTCATACATCATTAATCATACTCATACATTATGCTCATGAATTATTAATCATTCTCATACATCATGCTCATACATCATGATCATACCTCATACTCATACATCATGATCATACTTATACATCATTAATCATACTCATACATCGTACTCATAAATCATTAATCATTCCCATACATCATGCTCATACAATATAATCATATTCATACATTATAATCATATTGATACATCATTAATCATACATTATGCTTATAAATCATTAATCATTCTCATACATCTTGCTCAAACATCATGATCATACTCAGACATCATAATTCAAATGTCACGACCCGAATCGAAGGTTCGTGACCGACACTAGGGATTGGGGATACATAAGGTAACCGAATCCAGTATCAAGCCTTAAAATTTTTTTGCGGAATTCAACGATACACTTAACAATAAAATAATAAATGCACAATATTATAAAAGCATAAAACAATATTCTTTAAATATAATATTTCAGTTCAGATACAATACTTAAAAGTTAGGTACAAACAAAATACTGATAATACAATTCTAAAATTTAACTAATGCGGTGTCTAGAATTTAATTACACAATACCCAATCTAAATTAACATACACAATGCAGCTGGTGAAGAACGAATTCGGCGCAAAGGAAGAATACTAGTAGACTGACTGTGAGGTCCTGAAAAAAATAAATTGAGGGGAATCAGACCTCAGTGAGTGAATTAATTTTATAAAATGCATGCTGGTTTTAAAAACCAGTTATTAGAATTTTTTCTAAAATAAAATAAAATAAAATGATTACGATTATTAAAATCATGTACTTTTCTCGATAATATTATATCAAGTCTCTTTAAAATTTCTTAAATAAATTTAATATGAAATCTCGTATAAAACATTTAAAATATTTATTTTGGTGGAAAACTTGTAGAATCCTAAACACTATTATTCTAATAGCCTTTCAGCTCTCTTAATCCACGTGATTGCCATCCCGAGAGCAAAGCATCAACCGAATTATTGCCACAGTCATTTCATTTATTCCATATTGGATGTCTCGAGAGCAATGCATCAACCGAGCTCAATCATATACATATATATCATATACTAGATGTTACCCGTGCGCACGTGGTCCTAGTGATACCCACTAGGTAGCACGTTCTACTATTATCTCCAAATCAAATTTGGATTAAATATTTAAATCAAGTAAATAATTAATTCATAAAAAAATGAATAAATAAGCAATTAAATAAATAAATAATCATATCTTTCTAAACATGCGATATTTTTAATTATTAGAAAAATTTCATTTAAACACATACAACACACATCTTATAAAATCAACTCACAAGTGGAGCGTGTCGGGCGACGCTCCTGGTACTACTGCTCATGCCCCGGAGTTCTCTAAAATAAATAATATTTATTTAAAATATGCTTGTAAAATAATTAAATGAATTCATAAAATGAAGGAATGACGAAACTGATTCGATCTAAGACACAATGCTAATCGGACTTAGAACTACGACATAAGTTGATGTCACACTTTACGAGGAATCAACCGAAAATTCGGCAGAGTTTCCCTTGTAAAACGAACAACCCTCTACTAAAAGTAGAGTCAACCCTGCAAGAAAACACACTTCGAATATTTCCAAATCACCGAATCTCAGGTTGAGCCCCCGAACTTCGCCAAATGCCCAACCGAGAACCAATTTCACAATAATAAATAAAATAATATAATTTTTCTATAAATCATAAAATCTCATTTAAACATCACAATTCAAATTATTTTCACAGTAAATTACAAAATATATTTATTTTCAAATAAATAGTAAAATTCTAGCTTATATTTAAATTTTCGTTAATAAACATATATAATTCAAATATTATAATTAAATTAACATTTATTGTAAATAATCATTTAAATTACTTAAATACATTATAAAATTTACAAATAACTCAATTAAGCTTAAAATAATAATTAAACTTATTATTCATATATTTTTCTAAAATTACTAATAATTAACTAAAAATAGAAAATAATTCATAAAAATTATTTTTATACCATTTATTACTTAAATACTGTCTAAAACATATTAATTTACATTAATTTCAACAAAAATATAAAATTCACTAATTTTTCCAATAATCCATTTTTCACCTAAACATTCAAAAATTTATAATAAAAATTATATACATAGTTTTAATAAACTTTCATTATGAAACTTACTCAAAATAATCAATAGAATTTATTAAAAATATATTCAACCCGAGACCGGAGCGATATCAGAACAGTAACTCCGATCATCGGAAATAGTACAAATTTCAAAATAATTTCAGAAAATTAAATAAAAATCATCAATGGGTAGCTCATAACATCTACAACAAATAATCCTAAAGCACCAACATCTAATAAAATCATTAACAAGCTCAAAATGACAATTTACTCAAGAACACATAAACTAAAAATTAAATTTTTAAAAGGCTTACCGGAGTTAATTCCTTAAAAAAATTAAGGATTCGGAAAGGAGGATGAGGAAGTTAAAGAACTAACGATTTCCGGCTGGGACGTCGAAAAAGTCACCGACCAAAAATTTCAAACCGGCCAAAACCAAACCGAACCGAACCGAACTGAAGCAACTGGAGAAGAGGATTGCTGCTAGACGACGGTCAGGCGATGGCTGGCTGCAGGTGGTGGCAGGCTGTTGGTTCAGCCTCCGGCGAAGGTAGAAAGAAAGAAGAAGAATAAGAAGAAGAGAAGAAAAAAAAAGGAAGAAGAGAAAAAAAAATTTCACTGTCACATTTTTTTTAAATAAAAATGATGACGCCTTGTCCTGTTGTCCTTCTCTCTTTTTTTTTTATAAAAAAAATAATAATAATAGAAGAATACTATATAAAAATCAATTTCTCTCTCTAAATCTTAAAATACACACAATAAAATAATTTTATTAAAATAAAATTAACCCACTTTTATAAACTAATAATTAAAATAATTTTCATCACCAATTATTCAAATTTAATTTCACAAAATAA